>JAPFFP010042124.1:0-14444 GCA_026153255.1 Solanum medicagineum | reverse complement strand
ATTAAATTGCACAATATTTACAAAAATTTTCAAGTCGACAATTTGCCCCGATTAAATTAATTACGGGGTCTAACATCATAATATTGGAGCTGTAGGACTATAGATACAACATATGACATATAAATAATCACAAAAGAAAACACCATAATGAAAGGAGTAGGTTACACAAATAATGAAATGCATAGGGGGTAGGACAACACATGAACTTTATTTAGTAGAACGAACTCGTGTATCTTTGTATCCAAGTATGTATATTGATTTGAAGGTGACTATGTATGAGAGCATAAAAGCATGTGAAAAAGTTGAGACACGGTTAATAATTTAGTTAGAGTTGGTAAGTATCTTTATGTGCCAAGGAGGGATCTATGTTTCATGCCAAATAATACGAAATCAAGTACCTTACATACCTCGTTGTATGACCTCGTTACTACCTCGAGATAACCTTCCCCTCCTCCAAACATTTATCTACAACAAAGTAGGTGATAAAACTAGCATTAGCATCTAATAGATACATCTTGGCAGCCCAATCTTATAAAAAAAAAACAACATACGGGCAGCAAGCGGATAGTTACAAACCCGAACGTATTCTTTCAACCTTTCTGCCTCTAATCGTATTTTTTAATACATATACTCATATACATATCATGTGCAGCCTGTTTTAGTGCCATAATATTCTTACAACAGCCCATAAAGCAGAACTCATAACAATTCTATACAACACACAAATAGGCGACATAACGTTACATCCCTTCGCTACATTTTGACGTTGACAATCCCGAACCTATTTCAACTTTACCCAAACTATCCTCAACACATTATACATAAAAATAACCTTAAAACAGTCTTAGAATAGTACCAAATCGGTCATGAAGGACGTGAGGCAATATCCTTCCATCCATCAGCCCACAAGTTCGTACTAAGAACACAATTGCGATATCCCATAAGAACTCACTTTCGCGGACTGCAAAAGTGGTGCAGCAGCTTAGATACATCACTAACAATCTAAAACTTGTTAATAAAATAAGTAGTATTTCATAATTTAGCCAACCAATAAGAGAAAATCCTCTTGAATAACAAGAAAAGTTCACAACAATCCTTAGGACACATGCTGTCCAAATTTTCAGCACAAGCATAACTAGCATATACTTCTTGTTTGTCATAGGATAAGTAACAAAAAATACATAGAAATTTCCACTGACCTCAGCCTTCAGGATTAAGGTTTCTTAAACAACCCTAGGGGGTTGTATAGGCTGCCTTATGAAGTGAAGTAAAGAGAAAAAAAATGAGTCTTTAGGAAGCTAAAAATTTGTTCCAAAGTGAAATGACTTAAGGGGCTATTTTGAGTCCTTTTTAAAGAGTCTCTTTGGTCGACTTTCTTTTGTACTTTTGACCATATAGTAACACATATTAATAACCTTGTGATGCAGTAGCTTGGCCCTTACACTTGGTCCTAAGTGGGTCTCAAAGTTGATGGGCCATGGCTACCCATTTTCCAAATTCCTCTTCACTTAGTTTGGGCCCAATTAGTCAAGTGGGTTGTGATGTACTTGGGCCCTTTTTACATTCTTCTTAGGCTGAAAATAAAGTCCATTTATGATGCTAAAACATGGGCTAAAGTTACACCCTTAACACAGACTTTATTCATAATTGGACTTGGAGAAATTCGACGTTGGTCCTCATCTCCGTTTAGCTAGCAATTTAAGCTAAGCAAGTAGGCGACTCACCTGCTAGCTTCCTAAGTCTTACAAGCACCATAATTCTATCATTTTATTTAGGGTGTTGATCTCCTGAATTTGACATAAAACTTATTTACACTCGACCCTCTTCAGTGTTAGACAAACATATTACCCTCTAATTTGAGATTCAAGCACTTTTAAAAATGGGCACTAATTTGACCAAACCATATCATGTTTCATTTGTATATTACTAGTATTGTAAGATGTGGGGTGTTATATCAAGGAAATTGAATGCCCATGAGAAAAACTATCCTACCTATGCTTTGAAGTTAGCGGCGGTTGTATTTGTCTTAAAGCTTTGGTGACACTATCTACATGGGGTTCATTGTGAGATCTTTTCTGATCACCACAACCTGCAGTATATCTTTAGATAGAAAGACCCAAATCCTAGATAATAGAGATGGATTGAGCTTCTGAAAGATTATGATGTGACCATTCTATACCATCTAGGAAAGGCCATTGTAGTAACCCGTGCTTTGAGTAGGAAGACTTCCAACATGGGCAACCTTGAAGCCATTCGAGTAGAGGAGCCTCCCTTGGCTAGGGATATTTAGAGATTGGCTAATATGTTGGTAAGGTTATATCTTTCTAATAATGGTGGTGTGCTTGCATTCTTAGAGGCTTTATCTTCTTTGATGGATCAGATCTATGAGCGACAGTTTGAGGATGAAAGGTTGTGTCTTATTCGAGACAAAGTGACTAGGGGTGAGGCCAAGGATGTCGTTATGCCAATGGGGTATCGAGGACAAGGAGCTGGATTGGTGTGCCTAAGGTGGGTAACGTGGTCAAGTTGATACTTGTGGAGGCTCATTATGCTAGAATTCCATTCACTCCAGAGCAACAAAGCTCTACCATGATTTGAGCTAGCATTACTGGTGGTATGGTATGAAGAGGGACATAGCTGATATCATGTCCAAGTGTTTAACCTGTCAACAGGTTAAGTGAGAGCATCAAAGACCAAGGGGCGAGTTCCATAGGATGCCTATTCCTACTCGAAAATGGGAGTGGGTCAAGATGGATTTTGTAGTTGGTTTACTCATTACTTTGGGCAGGTATGACTCTATTTGGGTTATTATAGACTGCTGACCAAGTTTGCACATATCATTTCAGTCAGAGTCAGATTCATAGTGGAGAAGTTGGCTCAATTACATATCATCCAGATTGTGAGGCTTCATGGTGTACTAGTTTCTATTGTATACGATTAAGGCTCCTTAGTTTTACTTCCCACTTTTGGAAGGCTCTAAAGTATGGTTTGTGCACCTAGTAAGACTTGAGCATAACATTCCATCGTTAGAAAAATGGCTAATCTGGGCAGATTATCCAAGTAATAGAGAATACACTTCGGGTATGTGTTATCCACTTTGGTGCTAGGTGGGATAAGAATTGCCCTTGGAAAAGTTTTCTTACAAAAATTATCACTCTAGCATCCAAATGGCTTCTTTTGAGTCTTTTATAGCCAAATATGTAGATCACCCATAGGTTTGTTTGACTCTTTTGTAGTAGATAGCCTTGACATAAACTTGCCGAGAGATGCTACAGAGCAGGTTTATCTTATTTAGAGATAGTTGTTAACAGCCTAGAGTCGCAATAAAGTTATGTCGACAGACGTGTTAGACCGTTAGAGTTCATGAAGGGTGACCGGGTTTGATTGAGGATCTTACCCATGAAGAATCTCGTGACATTCGAAAATAAGGGAAAGCTTAGCCCTAGATTCATTAGCCGCTTTGAGATTTTAAAAAGAGTGGGTGAGGTGGCTTACAAACTTAACTTGCCACATAGCTTGTCTTTTGTGCATCCAGTGTGTTTCTATTGTGTGGCATTATATTCTAAATGAGTCTTGTAAGATATCTATGGATTTGGTAGAGTTGGGTCAAGATTTGTCTTATGAGGAGGAGCTAGTGGCTATCCTAGACTGACCAGTCCGAAAGTTGAGGACCAAAGAGATAACTTTGGTAAAAGTTCAGTGGTGACATCGACCCGAGGGTGAGGCTACTTGGGAGTCGGAGTTTGACATGCTGATCAACTACTCTCATCTTTTTTAGGCTTTAGGTACATTTCTTACTTTATGTTCGAGAATGAACATGGTTCTTAGTGGTGGATAATGTAATAACCTCGAAGGTCATTTTTGACTTTTTCTATAAAATTACTATTTTGCCCCTCCCATTAGTAGCCTTGGGTCATGTTTGACTGATTTTAAAAGTTAGTTTTCCAAAAGTTTGTGTTAAGTTGAGATTTTATCCAATGATTATATTTTGAGATTTGATTTGCCTAGTTTTGAAATTTTGGGTCATTAAAATATTTGAGTGTGGAAATAGAATTCTATCGATTTCATTAGTTCTGGAATATGAAAATTGGGCTAGGAGAGTTTCAGAATCAGATTTTATGTTGCTATGTGGATGTTTGGTTCAAAGTTGAAAATTGAGTTTAAGTTTGAGTTTGGTTTGCCACTGGTCAGTGTTTTGAGTTTTGGTGCTCGGATCAGTTTTCTAATTCTTCCAATGATCTCGGGAGGTACTTTTAATGCTGAAAGTAGCTTTGTCATAATTTTTGAGGGCCCCAATGTCGTTTTGATGTTTCAATTGGCCTAAGTTAGAATTAAGGTGCTTAATTGAGATATGGGTCATGGAGCCTCAATTAAGGTGCTTAATTGAGATATGGGTCATGGAGCCTTAGATTCAATTTTAGGCGATTTCATTGAGTTTGGAACATTGAATTTTGTGTGATTACATATATTATTTGTGTATACGAGGCTCTGAACGAATCTTTAGGGTGAATATGGAGTCTTGAAATTTGTTGAAAAGTGTTTTTTGCTGGTTTTGGTGCAGGCCTTGCTATAGCAAAGCACCTGTCTACTAGTGTGACCTTGTTATAGTGAGGTAGCCTTCGCTATAGCGACTGTCCGGTCACAATAGCAAAGTCTCTATAATGAAGGCCGAGATTTTTGTTCAGGTGATGCCGTAGCGACACTTACGTAACTATAGCGATAGTAGAGGGGACTTTTCAAACCTTTGCATTCCTGTTTTGAACATTTCCTCGATTTTCAAACTTTGGGAGCTCGACGCAGATGACTTATGATTGATATTTTGAAAGCTTTTGATTGAAAAAGATATTTTCCACTTCCATTATCATTACCCATTAATTACCCCTTGATTTTAACATCAAAATTGGAGGATCCAATTTAGAAATTTGGGAATTTTTATGAACTTTGAGATTTTTACAAAATTGATGATTATGATCTTGCTTCGACTCTACTTTTGAATTGGTTTCACTGGTGGTTTCTTAATCATGAGAGGAACTCTTTCATCCAAAAATTTCCAGATTTTGTCATGATTTTCGATGGTGAATGTATGGATGATTTTGCCTATTTCCCAGAATTACTTGATTTTGGTGGTGTTAGTTTTGTATTGTGATTGTGAATTCATTCCCAATTAGATTGTGGTGATTCATATTTGCCATGCTTGGGGAGGGCATGGCAAATAATTGCTAATTTCGGAACTTCATAATTGGCACTTTCGAAACTTCATAATTGCTAATTTTTCGCTCTTAATCGGGGTTAGACCCTTTTTCTCCTAATTTTAACCCCCTGAATAAGAAAAGATAAGGATACTGCTTTTGCATGTCCACTTCGGCCTCCCAGGTAACACTTTTAATTTGTTAGTTCCTCTAAAGGACCTTAACGGGTGCCACCTCCTTGTTCCTTAATCTCTTCACCTGCCTATCCACACTGAACTGAAACCTCCTCATAGGTCATGTTATCCTCAGCAACACCCACAACATCAAGAGGCACAATAGCATTAGGATTACCAACACATTTCCTCAACATAGAGACATAAAACACCGGATGAACCAAATTCATTTCACTAGGTAACTTCAATTCATAAGCTATCTTGCCAACCCTCTTCAAGATCTCATAAGGACCAACACATCATGGAATCAACTTTCCCTTTTTACCAAAATGGATCACACCATTGATTGGAGAAACTTACAATAAACCCAATCACCCACTTCGAATTCAAGGCCTCTCCTTCTCATATTGGCTTAGGATTTTTGACGACTTTGGGCCGTCTTCAACTTCTCCCTAATCATACTAACCTTCTCAAGAGCCTCCAAGTATATGTGGCTAGGTTCAATATGATTTTCATGCTCGATAATGCTTAAGTTACTTACCTCAAGTAATCAAACTCAAACCTCAACTCAGTCCATGCATAGAATTTCATTGAATTATGTAATTTAGGGTTTATGCTATCAAGTATAGACTTCATATAAGAAATTATGGAATGCAGTAAGTACCTCATACATTATCCATAGAATTTATAATAAATGCATGAATTTCAGTATTAGGATAATAGAATTTCCTAAATCTCAACTCTTGTCCCAATTTCGACTCAAGTAGATGAAAGGGGAGTGTAGACGAATGTAGCTCCACAGTTTAGTAAGCCTTACATACTTGGAAATAGAAAACACAATCCAATCCTAGTCAATCCTCATGCTAGAATTAGGAGCTCTCGCTCTTTTCCCTCTTTTGGTGTTCTCAAGAAGTCCCTAAACATGAAGAATGGTGAAAATATCCTAAGGGTTTTATTTCAGGACTTAAATTAAGTCCAAAATGTCCAAGGGTTTAATTAAAAAGGACATGAATAGACAAAAATAATCATCTTAAAAACTGTCGCTTAGGTCTATGAGATCCCATCTACGGGACGTAGACCTTTCTACGAGCTGTAGACGACCTCTCATAAACAAGGGGTCCTGAAATTTGAGTTAGTGGAATTTGGCATGAAACCTCTTCTATGATCCATAAAATGTTCTATGGGTCGTCTGCTAATTCGTAACTCAAGATACTGAAAGGTTGATGTTTAGACCACCAATTCACAAAATCAATCTACGAGCCATGTAATACTTTACAGGCTGTATGTTATCTCTTATATAGGCCTCAGACTTAGAAAATTTCACCAAGTCATCTGGGGGTTTACGATACCTCTTCTACGGGCCATAGATCTATCTACGAGTCGTAGATGGCCCTCGCGGATCCTTCTTCAGCAGCTTTTTTCAGTCTTTTCTCAACATCCTCTATGCGTCTACTCCAAACTGGGTAGAAGGAATTATGGGATGTTACATGATCCTTTTCAGAAGAGGAAAGCATTATCTTTGAAGTGATTGATTGGCTAATTGAGGCAAGTGGACTCTAACCCTTGTTGAGTTTATTAAACTTAATATTTTTCAATGTGAAAGTTGGGGATAAGTGAATGTATTTTACTAAATATGATTTGGGTAATGAGAAGGTGGAAATGATGATATATATGACGTCAATTATGAAATGATGTTAGTTATTGTTGACTTAGACTTGTAGATTGATATTGTGAAATGAGCTTAGGATGCCATTGTTGATGTCGCCCAAGTTACACCACCTTTTTGAGAATAAAGTAGTCGTTGTCAAGAAATAGAACCCAACATTCACGACCCAAGCCTAGGTCCTAGATGTGATACGGCGAATGGGGAACTCGAAGGAACCCCAAACAAGCCTCTTAACTTGTCATTACACATCATTGGTCGCAAAAGCTTATAAAAACATTAAAGAGCAAGAATAGGGGTAAAAGGGCTAAGTGAAAAGCTTGCACAATATCATAGTCAAGAGAAAAGATTCAAACTCATATCATTGATACATAACACGTCCAACAACTACCTCTACTACATAGATAAGAGCGGGGGCCAAGACAAAGCAATTGGGCTCACCCTCATAGTCAAATAGAACATAAAGAAGAGTACCTCAATAGATAACAAGAGAGTAAATACTAAGGTCACTGAAGTGGAGGACTCACTAACTAGCTTGAGTAGCACCGAACTAGTCATGTGAAGGAGGATGATCAACTTGGGCTCCGGTTCCTACATGGTGATATTATGTAGGCAAGAGTATGCGTTAGTACGTTCGGAAGTACTAAGTATGTAGGATGCAATGTAATAATAGATAGACCTCATAATCAAAATGCATAAGATTAAGCAATAGGCATAATATAACAATATGGCATGTACAATCAATGCCTAAGTAAATCACGCTTAAATAACTCATGCTCAGATAGGATATCATATATGTAGAAGAGACCAAGCAAGCTATTCAAGGTACAAACCCCTTGGTGGATGTGTGGTACAAACCCCTCACATGGTTGATGATTATCATACCCTATCACCACGGTGGCGAAGTACAAACCCCTCACATGGTTGATGAATACAAACCCCCACCTTGATTACTCGGGCTCTTATCCCCCCGGAACAGGTATGGTCTAATAGAACACTTTATATAGAGTATATCATATACATAAGCTCATTTCATCATCATATATTCATTCATATCATATCTCATGCTTTAGGCCTTCAACTCCTCAAGAAACCACATCCAGACATTTTATCAAACGCTTAGAGGGTGTATAATGCTAGTATAAAACCATGAAATATAAAGATGAAATTATACAAGAAAATCCATTGTAAAACCATCAATCAACACCTTGCAACACTCTCAAGCAACATACATCAAAATTCCTTCTCAAATCTTACAATATATCAAAGATTTATAGCTCAAAACATAACAAAACAATCATAATTTCGCATAGCTTTAACATAGTGTGTAGTGAATTTCATAATAAGCAAGACTCATTTGTAAATCAACTTTAAATTATGCAATTTGATTAAAAGGAGGCTTGAGTATCATGGGTAAAAGGAACCCATGAAAAAAAAATCCACATACCTTAGCTTAGAGAAGAACTTGGTGAAGATTGGAGATGGAGACTTGAAGCTTGAAGAAGAACCTTCAAGGACAACCTTAGCTTAGGACGAGGGTTTGGGACTTGAGTTTGGGGAGTGAAAATATGACTAAGTGTTTGAGCACGTATTGAGAAATGTTTAGGATGATATGAGAGTGAATAAGGATAAGTGTGGCTAAAAACACGTCTGGGAACACTTAGGCCCAAGACTTAGAAGTCTTAGACCGAACTTAAAAAAAACAGTCCCCAAAATGAATAGAGGCGCGTCGCGGAGGCGACATGAAAACCCTTCTTGAAATTGCACTTTTGGAACTTCATAATTGCTAATTTTTCGCTCTTAATTGGGGTTAGACCCTTTTTCTCCTAATTTTAACCCCCTGAATAAGAAAAGATAAGGATACTGCTTTTGCATGTCCACTTCGGCCTCCCAGGTAACACTTTCAATTTGTTAGTTCCTCTAAAGGACCTTAACGGGTGCCACCTCCTTGTTCCTCAATCTCTTCACTTGCCTATCCACACTGAACTGAAACCTCCTTATAGGTCATGTTATCCTCAACAACACCCACAATATCAAGAGGCACAATAGCATTAGGATTACCAACACATTTCCTCAACATAGAGATATGAAACACCGGATGAACCAAATTCATTTCACTAGGAAACTTCAATTCATAAGCTATCTTGCCAACCCTCTTCAAGATCTCATAAGGACCAACACATTATGGAATTAACTTCCCTTTTTACCAAAATGGACCACACCATTGATTGGAGAAACTTACAATAAACCCAATCACCCACTTCAAATTCAAGGCCTCTCCTTCTCATATTGGCTTAGGATTTTTGACGACTTTGGGCCTTCTTCAACTTCTCCCTAATCATACTAACCTTTCTCAAGAGCCTCCATGAAAAGATCCAGCCCGAATAAAGCCACCTCACCGACCTCAAACCAACCAGCCAGTGATGTACAACGTCTGCCGTAAAGAGCCTCAAAAGGAGCCATAATGATGCTAGAGTGATAGCTATTGTTGTAGACAAACTCAATCAAAGGCAGATGGTCATCCCAACTACTTCTCAACTCCAATACACAAGCCTTTAGGATATCCTCAAGTGTTTGAATGGTTCTTTCGGCTTGGCCATCCATTTGGGGGTGGAAGGTCGTATTAATGTGAACTTTTGTACCCAGACTCCTTTGAAAGGACCTCCAAAAGTGTGAAGTGAATTGTGAACAATGATTCGATATGATGGACAAAAGGAATCCCATGCAACCTTACAAACTCATGGACATACAACCTTGCATACTCTTCAGCTCCATATGTGGTCTTAACCGGTAGAAAGTGAGCCGATCTCATCATCCTATCAACCACTGCCCAAATGGAATCAAAACCTTTCCTAGTCTTGGGCAACCCAACCACAAAATCCATATTAATCACCTTCCACTTCCAAGTAAGAATATCTATGTCTTGGGTTAGTCCACTCGACCTTTGATATTCAGCTTTGACTTGTTGACAACTATGGCAACCAGAAACGAATTTGGTATATCCCTCTTCATGCCTCCCCATCAATACACATCCCTTAAGTCTCTATACAATTTGGTGGAACCGGGGTGAATAAAATAAGAAGAATTATGGGCCTCATCAAGGATCTTCTCCCTCAAACCACCAACACAAGACACACACAACCTACGTTGGTGCCTAAAGGCACTAACTCCCCTTTGGGAGAAAACCTCTACTTTTCCCTCTTTCACCAAGGCCTTCAATTCAAGCAAGGAGGAGTCAAGATCTTGTTTTGCTATCACCTCATCAACCAAGGAAGATTTGGAACCATCAACAACAACAACACCATTATCCACTTCTTCCAACATAATCCCTAATCTAGCCAATCTATGCACCTCTCCCGCCATTTTCCTATCACCACCGTCAACATGGGCTAGGCTAACCATGGACACCCGACTCAAAGCATCCGCCACCACATTTGCCTTACCCGGATGATAATGCACACTCATGTCATAATCTTTGAGAAGTTCTAGCCACCTTCTTTGTATAAAGTTTAGATCTTTTTTAGTGAAGACATATTGGAGGCTCTTATGATCGGTAAAGACATCAACATTCACCCCATACAAATAATGAAGCCAAATCTTTAATGCAAACACCACGGTGGCCAATTCAAGATCATGGTTATGGTAGTTCCTTTCATACACTTTGAGTTGCCATGAAGCATAGGCTATGAATTCACAATTTTTCATTAGCACACAACCCAGACAAACTCTAGATGCATCACAATACACAACAAAACCTTCTAGCCCATCCGGTAGTGACAATATAGGAGCGGACACAAGCTTATCCTTCAATGTTTAGAAGCTCTTCTCACATTCATCGGTCCACACAAACTTAACCTTCTTTTGACTCAATTTGGTCATAGGGGAAGTGATGGAGAAGAACCCATTCACAAATCTTCTATAATAACCTGCTAGGCCCAAAAAGCTCCTTCCGATGGGGTCAATGGTGTAGGACAATTTCTAATCACATTAGTTTTCTTAGGATCTACTTTTATACCATCCTCCGACACCACATGACCCACGAATGCAACCGCCTTCAACCAAAACTCACACTTATCATATTTGGCATATAATTATTCCTCCCTCAACCTTTGAAATACAACCCTAAAATGACCCATATGCTCCTCCCTACTATATGAGTAGATTAAAATATCATCAATGAAAACCACAACAAAGGAATCAAGGTAAGGTTTGAAGACCCTATTTATTAGGTCCATGAAGATGGATGGTGCATTAGTCAACCCAAATGACATCACAACAAACTTGTAATGCCCATATCTAGTCCGAAAAGCCGTCTTGGAATATCATAGTTCCTCACCCTTACTTGATGATACCCAGACCAAAGATCAATCTTAGAGAAGAAGCTAGCCCTTTGCAATTGGTCAAAACAAGTCATCAATTCTTAGAAAAGGATATCTATTCTTTATAGTGACCCTATTGAGTTGCCGGTAATCCGGGGCACCCCAAGGTGATTGACTAGGTCTAATAAATCCCTTTTCTAACAAATCTTTAAATTGCACTTTTAACTCCTTCAACTCCGCTGGGCCTGTACAATAAGGGGGAATGAAGATAGATTGAGTATCAGGAAGGAGATCTATACCAAAATCTATCTCCCTTTCGGGACGGACGACGGGAAGGTCATTTGGGAAGACATCAAGAAACTCATTTACAACTGGAACCGACTCAATGGAAGGGACTTTAGAGTCCACATCTTTAATCCTCACAAGATGATACAATACCCCCTAGAAATCAACTTATGGGCTTTAATGCATGAAAGGAATCTACCCTTGACCACCATATCTTGACTTTCCCACTCAAGGACGGGTTTATTAGGAAATTGAAACTTGACTTTACGGGTTCTACAATCAATAGAAGCATAGTAAGCATGCAACCAATCCATCCCAAGTATGACATCAAAATCTACAATGTCTAATTCAACAAGATCATAAGGCAACAACTTATGCAAAATGCAAATAGGACAACTCCTATAAACTTTCCTAGCAACAATAGAGGCACCAATAGGAATAGACACTTCAAATGACTTATGCAACAACTAAGGGACAACATGGAACTTTTTAGCAACAAAAGGGGTAAGAAAGGAAAGAGTGGCACCCGGATCAATCAAAGCATATACATCAAAGTCAAAGATTTTTCACATATCGGTAACAACATCGGGAACCTCACCAACTCCTTGCCTCCTATGTAGTGCATAAAATAGGTTGTGCCTTAGGGCACCACCTTGAGGACCACCTCTACCCAATGGGACTACATTTGCACCCCAGCCCTTGCACGATTCCTTGGACAATCTATCTTCTTGTGACCAAGCTCCCCACATTCATAGCATGCATTAGAACCCTTAAAACATGGGCCTCCATGGACCCTACCACATTTAGGGCACACATTAATAGGAGCCACCCACCAATACTCTTAGGCCCAGGGAAGTGTTTGGCAAACCCCCCATTAGTAGCATAAGAAGGCCCTTGGCCTTGATGAAATTTAGTACCCTTTTTGAATTTACCCTCAAATTGGGCCCTTTTGGCCTCATGCCCCCTTCTCTTCCTCAACTTTTCTTTATCCATTTACTCGACATATGCCATTAACCGAGACAAATACATGTCACTAATTAGCATGATGGACTGACATTCTTCCCTACAAAGTCGGAGACCCCCATCACGAACTTATTCATCCGAGATCTAGGATTGGCCACCAAATGAGGAGCATACTTTGAATGATTAAACTTGAGGGCATACTCCCTCACATTCATAGCACCTTGTTTCAAGTTCATAAACTCTACCAACTTTGCTTCCCTAAGCTCAATAGGGAAAAACCGATGAAGGAAAGCCAATTTGAACACCTCCCAAAGCAGCACATTACCAATCCCCTTCTCACCCTTCCACTGATCATACTATATTTGAGCTATCCCTTTGAGTTGGTATGCCGCCAACTCTGCCTTTTCATTTGGCCCCACACCCATGATATTCAAGATATCGTAGGCCTCATCAATGAACTCTTGCGGATCTTCATCCATCTTTGACCCATAGGACACCGGAGGATTCATTCTCATGACGTCCCTTACCCTAGTTCCCGGGGTAGTAGCATGAGGGGCTTGGGCCCCTTGGTTGGCTTGGTTGGCCACCATTTGGGCAAGCATAGTAAGAGCATCCCAGATCTCACCATTGGTAGGTTGTTCCTCAGGAGTTTGGGCCCTTATTATTCAAGTGTTTGGCATGATCTAGATTGAAAGAACAATCGTTAGGAGGAAAAACTTACCACAACTCTATAGCATGACTTAGGACATGAAGATGGCAAACATTTCCTAAAATGTCTTATAGCCTCCTATTCATAGTCATGGTGCACTTCACAACCATGAATAGGACTCTAATCGACATGGTGTGTTGGACTCTGAGGATCTATCAACCTAGTGCTCTGATACCAAGTGTGTCACGACCCAAGCCTAGGACCTAGATGTGTCACGGCGAATGAGGAACTTGAAGGAACCCCAAACAAGCCTCTTAACTTGTCATTATCCATCATTGGTCGCGGAAGCATATAAAAGCATTAATGAGCAAGAATAGGGGAAAAGGAGATAAGGGAAAAGCTTGAAAAATATCATAGTCCAGAGACAAGAATCAAACTCATATCATAGATACATAACATGTCCAACAACCACCTCTACTACAAAGATAAGAGCGGGGGCCAAGACAAAGCAACCGTGCTCACCCTCATAGTCAAACAGAACATAAATGAGAGTGTCTCAATACATAACAAGAGAGTGTAGACTAAGGTCCCCGAAGTAGAGGACTCTCCAACTAGCTTGAGTAGCACTGAACTATCCACGTGGAGGAGGATGATCTACATAGGCTCTGGTTCCTACATGGTGATATCATATAGGCAAAAGTATACGTTAGTATGTTGCAATGCAACACTAGATAGACATCATAATCAAAATGCATAATATTAAGCAATAGGCATAATATAACAATATGGCATGTATGATCAATGCTTAAGTAAATCATGCTTAATAACTCATGCTCATATAGGATATCATATGTGTAGAAGAAACTAAGCTAGTTATTCAAGGTACAAACACCTTTGTGGTTGTGTGGTACAAACCCCTCACATGGTTGATGATAACCACACCATATCACCACGGTGACGAAGTACTAACCCCTCATATGGTTGATGAGTACAAACCCCCACCTTGGTTACTCACGCTCTTATCCTCCCCCCTTGGGTATGGTCTAACGCAACACTTTATATAGAATATGTCATATATGTAAGCTCATTTCATCATCATATAGTCAATCATATCATATATCATGTCTTGGACCTTCAACTCCTCAAGAAACCACATCCGGACATTTTATCAAACACTTAGAGGGTGTATAATGCTAGTATAAA
>JAPFFP010042123.1:0-14445 GCA_026153255.1 Solanum medicagineum | reverse complement strand
AAATTTAATGTTGAACTTCTGCACAAGAGAGAGGAACTTCTTTTAAGAAGAAAAAGAATTAGAGGAGGTATTTGAAGAGGGAAAGAGAAATTTCTAGGGTAGGCAGAAAGAATTTCTAGAGTAGACTTTTCAGCGAAATGAAGAACTTCTAGAGTAGGCACTCAAAACCTTGACTCTTATAGACAAACTTTTAGAGTAGGGATTCAAATCCTTGGCTATGATATATATTTAAGATCATGGGAGGACACCAGTCGCATAGAAAGTAGCGTGGTCATTCGTCAAAATAGTGGCAGTATAACCATCGTCTGAGAGATAGAACTGGTCTAGATGTAAAATACAACAACTTACCCAGTAGAATCCTACAAGTAGGGTATGGGTAGGGTAGAATGTACGCAAAATGGAAGAAGCAAATCATAGGGGGTGGACACTTTGGCTGGCACAGCCGCCAAGAATAGAAGCTATTTGAGTCTCTACCAAGATCCTAGAGGCTTTTGTACTAGGCAAAGTAAGAAAATAATTTGAGAATGAATTGCTTGCTTATTAATTTCCTCAAGCATATTAAGGTTTATATTATTATTCCAAGTAATCCTAAAAAGGAAAGGAAAATAACTCTATTCTTATTTACACAATTATAGGGATTTCCTATATTACAAGGAATAGGCTCTTGCCATATTAACAATTTTCTGATTCATAACGAAGTTTAAGACTCCTACAATGAATTATGGCATCTTCATGTAACGGTCATATGAATTGCATCCATATCAGGACAAGAATGGCATGGGTATGATATTCTTGTTTATGATGGATCATCTGAAGTTGGTAGTCTTACTCTAAGGTAGTGCATAGTATAACTTGCGAAGCATTATTGATTTATCAACAAGATGTTTGTTACATTTCAGTGCAATTAGTATAATTATGTGCATATAAGTAGGTGTATAATCCATTTGGAGAGGCTTTCAAAAGTAGATAGTGTTTCTGTTGTAGTAAAATAGAATACATTATGATACGGGAGTATGGATACGAGTGCTGGGATACCGCCAATATATGTGTATTACAATATATAAAGTATACATTCTGATTAGTTAAAGTTATTGATCTAAAACTAATAAAACTGCATACTTAACACCCCATCAATCTATACTTCTCGGTCATAGAATGTGATCAGCTTCCAAAGATAAGATGACAAAATTCTGTATGGATCCCACACCCATACCTATATGGTCTTTTCGTAATACTCACCACGTAGCTTTTGGGTGAGTTTGATACAAGGTTTATTTTCTTCAAAATTATCATAGTTCAATCTCATAAAATATATATAAATGAGTTTAGGATGGGGGTACTAAGAGCATGTTGATGCAGAAACTGTTTATATTTTGCCATTTTAGAGGTAAGCCATATATAAACAGAATTTGGCAACTTAACCTGGTTCCAGTAGTATTTGTGGAAGTCAACATCCTCTTTATAGGATAGGGCATTTCACTATGGTACCAAAACCCATATTTGATTTGGAAATTTAGAATCCTTCCCCGGCTGGGTTGACTACAAAAAAGGTAGCAACAAAGGATCATCCACCCTTTTAGATCTTTCACCATGTCTTTAAAATTTACTGATTCACCCTTGACTTGTAGTATTTATTTGATTAAATGATCTTCCCCGTTGAAATTCCAATTTACGATGTATGTGAAATGAATTCATTCATCTACTAGTTGTTTCTCAGAACTAACTACAGAAAAAATTGTGCAACTTTTCCCTTTACCTTATTTCTTATTGATTTCCTTTTCATGAGAGGGTCGCCGATCTTTCATCTGCATATATGTGCTATACTTTATAAGGAGCTCCTATGCAGTTTTTTTAAGCCTGAAATCACAACTGACATTTCTCTTTCCTAATTGTTTAGGGTGGATTAATTTCACAAGCATCAAAGACATTGTTCGTCTATGTTTCTAATAAAACTGACAGCTTAATGGAATTGATTTTACCTCATAAGGTAATAAACCTTGACGCACTCAAATATTTTGATTATACAATCATCTAAATTGAGTTGTATTTTTTGTGATGTCTCAAATTTTGGAGCTTTGGAGTTTTTCCAGTATGTACCGGTTATGCTGACAATACCCAATCAGCAACTGAAATTCAAGCTTATTTATATTACCTTGTAGTCGAATGGTGACAGACCCATATGTTATTTTAGAATAAATAAATCTTAATTTGGCTTTTCAAGCAAAAGGTGACTCTACCTTAAGCTGTGACAGCAAACATACTGATTATTTCGAGATCGCGAGAAGTTTCTTTGTCTCAGAATGGAGCATATATATTGAAAAATGATTTTATTTCGCACATATATATATATATATATTGTAAGGACTCGGATTTTTGTATAGCTTTAGTAATTCTTGAGATTTGATTTTCGGAAAGTTTTGCGCTAAGGTGACACCTTATGGAACCTCCAAGCTCGATCTATGTTCACTTTCAAGCCTTCAATTCAAGCTTATTTATGTTGTTTACGGCCATCATAGGTCTCCTACATCAAGCCAAGTTCAAAGGATTTTCACCGACTAAGTTTTTCACAAGTACAGATAGAAGGGACAACTTTAAAGGGTCATATCTCTTAGCACAAAAAGAACTGGGTGACCTATAACCTATCAAAATAAATATTTTTGAATTCTCTTTCCAACGCACTTGTTTTCACCTCATTTAGAGTTCGTATGAAGAAGTTATGCCCATTTTTGTAAAGCCCTCCTGTGCAGTGTTGTCACTATTTCTCTAAGGCAAGCCACACGGGCACCCACATGGCCGTGTGGATTCCCACGAACTGTGTGGATGTGCTATCATAAAGTTCCTTCCTAAAATTATTTTTTTTAAGTGTGGATTCATGTCTTGTATGCTTGTACGACCTG
Source organism: Solanum medicagineum (assembly GCA_026153255.1). NCBI lineage: Eukaryota > Viridiplantae > Streptophyta > Magnoliopsida > Solanales > Solanaceae > Solanum > Solanum medicagineum. The sequence goes on along the minus strand of JAPFFP010042123.1, from coordinate 11,548 downwards.
TGTGCATGACCTTGAGCTTGAACCAACAACTTTTTGGGACTAAGTATGGGGTGCGACCAAGCTCATTGGCCATGTGGCATGGCACTGACCATGTGGCCTACTGTGGGGATCACTTTCCATTCAAAAGTTTTTTAAGTGATGGGGCACGGGCAGTCACACGGACCGTGTAACTCCACACGGCCCATGGTGCCCTCCGTATAGGTGAACTTTGCCTATTTTTTTAAGTGTTGAAGTCAAGTTCCAACTTCCAGAAATTTATGCTAAGTGTAGGTTCATGGGCAAGTTCATAGATCATGTAATGCCACACGGGCCGTAAACCCTCTCTTGAAGTGGTAATGTGCAAATTTTCTACTCGTTTCTTTGATGGTATTTTCGTAAATTTAATTGATTCTAATTACTTTTTGGGACTTCCTATGCTACCTTAACACTTCCTAAAGACCTAAACCCTATTCCGAATTATCAATTCATTCCTCTCAAGTTGAAAATACTCTCAAACTTCTCTCAAGAACTCTAGTACCAATCAAGCTTGGGAATCAAGGGAAGACCTAATCTTCTTCAAATCTCTTCTTGGAATTCCTTCCATAGCTAACATATGTGGGTTTTGATCCTTGGTTACTTCCAATCAAGGAGAACCAAGCTATTTTCAAGAAATCTATATGAATTTTTCTTACTTTAATTTGGGGTTTAAAATATTTTCATTCCTTAAATTCCAATAATGAATGGGTTATGTTTATCTATAGATTTAAAGATGAATTAAGCTTTGAAATATTGAAATACATTGTTATTAAGAATATTTGAATATATGTGGTACTTAAATGTTTGAATCTAAGCATGGGTGATTTTATTATGATTTCAAATGTGGATTTAACTATCTTTTCACTTGAATTTTAGATTATTTTAATGATTTTAGATTGAATCTAAATTACCCATGTCACTCACATCTCATTCATAGCATATGCATTTCATGAGCATGAACTTATGGAAATTATGAAGAGGGTTAAGCTCAATTATGCTAAGCATATAATTTTTGACAAGATTATGGTTACGATAAGAATGTGATCATATATATATATCTATTAATTATGGCTTTTTGAGCATTTTGGGTGTTTTCACCATTTTGTATATCAATGGGCTATTCCTATGCATGAGTATTATGACTATGAATTATGATTTTGGAATTTGAGCATAAGTATTAATTACTATTAATGGTACTTGGCTTTAAGATTAAGGGTGCATTAAAATGATTTTTGGAGTGAATATTGTCTCTTGAAGCATGTACATATATATGTATATGTATTCTTGTGGGATGACAACTTAGCACCAATGGATGGAGGGTTCTCTCTCTCTCGTTTCTAGAACTATGTGCCTAACATAGTTTATGTGAAATCCTATCCGAAATGGGATATGTTCCTGTAAGGAAGGTTGCTTCATACGAAATGGGATAGGCTCCCATAAGGTGAACTATAATGTGATACTCTATGCTATATGTGGAAATCCTATCCAAAATGGGATATGTTCCCGCAAGGAAGGTTGCTTCATGTGAAATGGGATAGGTTCCTGTAAGGTAAAGTATGGTTTACCTTTGGCAAGTAGATCACCTCTTTACCGATGAGGGAATTTTTCATCGGGATTTCAAGTAATAGCTCGCTTGGTCTTACTCATATCGGTTGAGGTCACATCCCCATCTATATATATATGAGCATCAAGCATTTGACGTGTCATTGGTTTCTTGGAATCTTTTTATATTATTCTCTTGATAATATTTTTTCCATATTATGTGCCCTTGTAACATTGAAATGTAGGTTTGGGAAGTTACATGCATTGCAACCTTCATACTTAGTACATTCAGAAGTACTAACACATACTTTTTCCTTCATGATATTACCATGTAGGGATCGAGGACTTTGATCATCTACCTTACGACACCTATTTTGGATCTCAAGTTTGATTGTAGTGGTGAGTCCTATCTTCCAAGGACGAATGACCATCCTTCTACCTAGGGTGTTTTTATCTATTTTACTTACTTTAAGGATGAGCTCGGGAAGTGTCTTAGGCCCCATCCTATCTTATGACTAGAGGCATTGTTGAACATCTTGTAAACCTCCTTACATTTTATGTTATGTGTTATGGTTGAAGTATATATTACAGATTGGATATCTTTGACTATCATTATGTGAGTTGGTTATGTTATTTATGGCTTGGCTATATGTTGTGATGGAAAGATCCTATGTCCTGAATTTCCCCATAGAATGAGTCCTACTTTCCCGTCCCGTAAGACCATATGTTTACTTGTGTATGCTCCTGAACCGATTATTAGGGTTTTGGTATCTTGAGGCTTGTTTGGGGACTCTTGGGTTCCCATTTTCCGTTTCAGATCTAGGCTCTAGGTTTGGATCGTGACGAAGATGGTATCAGAGCCCTAGGTTTGTAAATGATCATTGGAGTCCAACATGCCGCGTCAAGTAGAGTCCTATTCATGGGTGTGAAGTGCACCATTCCTATGAGTGGGAGGCTATGACTATATTCTATGAATTGTCTCACTTCTTCATGTCTTATGTCATGCTATTGATAGTATGTTTAGTTCCTTGATATTGATGGTATCTTTGCTCTATTTCAGAAGATGCCTTGTGGTAGACAGGCCTCGGCAAATGAAGGCCAAGCACCACAAGGGCCTATGGATAAGCCTATCTGTAATGGTGAATTCCATACGGGCTTTGCTATGCTTGCCTAGGTGGTGACTACTCAGACTGGGCAGGCCAACCTTCTTTAGGATCCCACTCTGGCTTTTATAGTGAGGAATTTCACAAGGATGAATCCTCTGGAGTTCCTTGGGTCTAAAGCTGGTGAGGATGCGAAGGAGTTCATTGATGAGATCACCAAGGTGTTAGATGTCATGGGTATCACTTCTGAGGAGAAGGCTGAACTAGCTGCCTATTAGATGAAGGATGTAGCCTAGGTGTGGTACATTCATTGGTTTATGGAGAGAGTTTATGGTGATGCTTTAAATTGAGAGAAGTTCAAGTATGATTTTCTGAATCATTTCTTCCCACATGATCTTAGGGATGCCAAGATGACTGATTTTATCAACCTTAAGTAGGGTAATATGAGTGTGAGGGATTATGACCTCAAGTTCACTAAGCTCTCCCAGTATACTCCGACACTTGTGGCTAACAATCGTGCAAGAATGCCAACGTTCATTTATGGTATCTCTAACTTTCTTGTGAAGGAATGCCGTACAACGATCCTCATTCGAGATATGGACATATCTAGGCTCATAGTCTATGCGGAGCAGATTGAAGGGGAGAAACTTAAGGGGATGAGAGTCCATGATCCCAAGAGGGCCCATTTCGATGGTGAGTTCTCCAATTCTAGAGGTTGTGGTTTTGGTCGCTTCCAACAAGGCCAAGGTTTCAATGCTCAGGTGTCTAATGCAGGAGTGCCTCCTCCGAAGACACCGATTGGTGGTGGACCAGAGTATCCTCCATGGACCTAGTGTAGGAAACATCACATGGATAGTTGTTGGAAGAGTCCGAGCATTTGCTATGGATGTGGTGACAAGGGTCATAAGATTGTTGATTGTCATAGAGCTGCTCAGGAGGAGCAAGCTCAAGTGGATCAGGGGCTCCAGGCCAACCAAAAACTCCTCAAGGAGGTGCCCCAAGGAACAATAGGTTTTATGCTCTTCATGCTCGTCGGGAGGTTGAGGAGACACCAGATGTTACTAGTGGTACATTGAAAATCTTTGACTTTCATGGTTATATTTTGCTTGCCCCGGGTACAAATTTGTCTTTTGTGATTCCTTGTTGGCTGTTATGTTCAATTTGAGTCTTGAGATCTTGAGGGACCCCCTTTTCAGTTATTACCCCTAGTGGTGAATATGTTGTTTCACATAGAGTTATTTTGGCTATCTTGTTTCTGTGTCGCATAAAGTCTTTCTGTATGACCCTGTGGAATTGGAAATGTTTGACTTTGATGCGATTCTTGGGGTGGGTTGGTTGTGAAGGAGAATATAGGGGGTTTTTCCCAAGGGGGAGATGGTGTACTTTGGTATCAAGATCATCTATGTGTTCTGGGTATGGGTGACGGTAGAGAGAATTAATTGGTGACCCTAGTACCATCATGTCTTGGGTAGGTGTTGAGGTGGAGAATACCTTGTCTCATGAGAAAGTTCCGGTAGAAATTTTAGATAGGAAAGTAAAGCCGCTTCGCAATAAGAATATAGCTTCAATTAAGGTACTTTGGGAAAATCAACATGTGAAAAGTGATTCATGGGAGGCGAAGGTTGACATGATTAAGCGATATCCCTATCTTTTTCAATCTACTCAAGCCTATGCTGCTAGGTTCGTCCTTCTCCACATGGGCCTAATCCTTTCAATTCTTGAGTGTCATGGCATGACATGCTTACATGTGCATTAAAATGATTTTCATGATTTCTTAAAAGATTTGAATACGTATTGATACGAGTTATAATGACTTGATGAGTTTCAAATGATGAATTATGCATTGTACCTCGTGTTTGGAAGTTTCACATTCTAATTCAAGCCTTTCAAGCCTTGTTCTTCCACATTCAAAGACGAATGTTCCCAAGGGAAGATGATGTAAGGACCGAATTTTTCGTATAGTTTTAGTGATGCTTGGGATTTGGTTTTCCAAAAGTTTTGGGCCAAGGTGACACCTTATGGAACCTCCAAGCTCGATCTAAGTTTAGTATTAAACCTTCAATTCAATCTTATTTATGTTGTTTAAGGCCACCATGGGTCTCCTACATCAAGCCAAGTTCAAAGGATTTCCGTCGGCTAAGTTTTTCATAAGTACTGATAGAAGGGTCAACTTTAAAGGGTCATATCTCTTAGCACAAAAAGAACATAGTGACCCACCACCTATCAATTTAAATCTCTTTGAATTAGCTTTCCAACACACTTGGTTTCACATCATTTAGAGTTCGGATGAAGAAGTTATGCCCGTTTTCGCAAAGCCCTCCTGTGTAGTGTTGTCACCATTTCTCTAAGGCAAGCCACACGGTCACCCACATGGGCCGTGTGGCTTCCCAGGAACCGTGTGGATGTGCAATCATAAAATTCCTTCTCAAATTTTTTTTTAAGTGTGGAATCACATCTTGTACGCTTGTACGGCCTATGTGCATGACCTTGAGCTTGAACCAATAACTTTTTGGGACTAAGTATGGGGTGCGGCCAGGCTTGCTAGCCATGTGGCTTGCATGGGGCTCCCTTTCCACTTAAAATTTCTTTAAGTGAGGGGGCATGGGCAGTCATACGGACCGTTTGACTCCACATGGCCCGTGGTGCCCTCCGTATAGGTGAAATTTGCCAATTTTTCTAAGTGTTGAAATCAAGTTCCAACTTCCAGAAATTTGTGCTAAGTGTAGGTTCACGGGCAAGTTCACGGACCGTGTAATGCCACATGGGCCGTGAACCCTCTCTTGAAGTGGTGATGTGCAAATTTTCGACTCGTTTTATTAATGGTATTTTCATAAATTTAATTGATTCTAATGACTTTTTGGGACTTCCTATGCTACCTTAACACTTCCTAAAGACCTAAACCCTATTCCTAATTATCAAATTCATTCCTCTCAATTTGAAAATCCTCTCAAAATTCTCTCAAGAATTCTAGTACCAACCAAGCTTGGGAATCAAGGGAAGGCCTAATCTTCTTCAAATCTCTTTTTGGAGTTCCTTCCTTAGGGAAGGTATGTGGGTTTTGATCCTTGGTTACTTCCAATCAAGGAGACCCAAGCTATTTTCAAGAAATCTACATGAATTTTGCTTACTTTAATTTGGGTTTATAAAATATTTTCATTCCTTAAATTCCAACAATGAATGGGCTATGTTTATCTATGGATTTAAAGATGAATTAAACTTTGAAATATTGAAATACATTTTTTTAAGAATATTTGAATATGCATGGATCTTAAATATTTGAGTCTAAGCATGGGTGATTTTATTATGATTTCAAATGTAGATTTAACTATGTTTTCACTTGAATTTCATATTATTTTGATGATTTTAGATTCATTGAAAATTACCCATTTTACTCACATCACATTCATAGCATATGCATTTCATGCGCATGAATTTACGGGGAAATTATAAAGTGGGTTAAGCCCAATTATACTAAGTATATGCTTTTTGACAAGATTATGGTTATGACAAGAATGTGATCACATATATGTCTACTGATTATGTCTCTTTGAGTATTTTGCATGCTTGCATCATTTTAAATATGAATGGGCTATTCCTGTGCAAGAGTATTATGACTATGAACTATGATTTTGGCATTTGAGCCTAAGTATTACTATGAATGGTATTTGGCTTTAAGATTAAGGATGCATTGAAATGATTTTGGGAGTGAATATTGTCTCTTGAATCATGTATATATATACATATATGTATTCTTGTTAGATGACGACTTAGCACCGATAGATGGAGGGTTCTCTCTCTCTTTCCTAGAACTATGTGCCTAAAATAGGTTGTGTGAAATCCTATCCGAAGTGGGATATGTTTCCGTAAGGAAGGTTGCTTCATATAAAATGGGATAGGTTCCCGTAAGATGAATTATAATGTGATAAGGTATGCTATATATGGAAATCCTATCCGAAATGAGATATATTGCCGTAAGGAAGGTTGCTTCATGCGAAATTGGATGGGTTCCCGTAAGGTGAAGTATGGTTTATCTTTGGCAAGTATCTCACTTCTTTATCGATGAGGGAATTTTATTGGGATTTCAAGTAATAGCTCGCTTGGTCTTACATGTCGGTTTAGGTCACATGCCCCCTATGTATATGAGCATCAAGCATTTGATGCTTTATTGGTTTCATGGCATCTTGTTATACTATTCTCTTGGTTATATCTTTTCTATATTATGTGTCCTTGTCATCTAACATTGAAATGCAGGTTTAGTAAGTTACATGCATTGCACCCCGCATACATAGTACATTCAAACAAACTAACGCATACTTTTTCCTAAATATTACCATATAGGGACCGAGGATTTGATCATCCATTGTACGACGCCTAGTTCGGATCTCAAGTTTGATTGTAGTGGCGAGTCCTATCTTCCAAGGACGAATTACTATTCTTCTACCTAGGGTTTTTATCTATTTTACTTTCTTTAAGTTGAGCCCGGGAAGTGTCCTGTCCCTCGTCCTATCTTATGTCTAGAGGTGTTGTTGGACATCTTGTAGACCTTCTTATGTTTTATGCTATCTGTTATGGTTAAAGTCTATATTATGGATTGGCTATCTTTGACTATCATTGTGTGAGTTGGTTATGTGATTTATGGCTTCGCTATATGTTGTGATGGAAAGATCCTAAGTCTCGAATTGCCCCATAGAGTGAATCCTACTTTTCCATTCCGTAGGACTATGTGTTTACTTTGTACGCTCCTGAACCGATGATGAGAGTTTTGGTATCTTGAGGCTTGTTTAGGGACTCTCGGGTTCCCATTCTCCGTGTCATATCTAGGCCCTAGGTCTAGGTCATGACAAAGATGGTATCAGAGCCCTAGGTTTGTAAATGATCCTCGGAGTCCAACATGCCGCGTCAAGTAGAGTCCTATTCATGGGTGTGAAGTGCACCATGCCTATGAGTGGAAGGCTATGACGACATTTTAGGAATTGTCTCACTTCTTTATGTCTTATGTTGTGCTATGGATAGTATATTTGGTTCCTTGATCTTGATGGTATCCTTGCCCTATTTCAGAAGATGCCTTGTGGTAGACCTGCCAGACCGGCCCATGCTAATGAAGGCCAAGCACCACAGGGGCCTATAGATGAGCCTATCTCTAATGGTGAATTTTGTACGACCTTTGCTATGCTTGCCTAGGTGGTGACTACTCAGACTGGGCAGGCCAATCTTCCTTGGGATCCCACTCTGGCTTTTATAGTGAGGGCCTTCATAGGGATGAATCCTCTAGAGTTCCTTGGGTATAAAGCTGGTAAGGATGCCAAGGAGTTCATTGATGAGATCACCAATGTGTTGGATGTCACGGGTGTCACTTCTAAGGAGAAGGTTGAACTAGCTGCCTAACCTAGGTGTGTTACACTCAATGGTTTATGGAGAGAGTTTATGGTGATGCTGTAAATTGGGAGAAGTTCAAGCTTGCTTTTCTGGATCGTTTCTTCCCTCTTGATCTTAGGGAAGCCAAGATGACTGAGTTTATCAACCTTAAGTAGGGTTATATGAGTGTGAAGGATTATGCCCTCATGTTCACTAAGCTCTCCAAGTATGCTCCAACACTTGTGGCTGACCCTCGTGCAAGGATGCACATGTTCATTTCTCGTATCACTAACTTGGTTGTGAAGGAATGCCGTAAAGTGATACTAATTTGATATATGGACATATATAGGCTCGATGGTTTATGCAGAGCAGATTGTAGGGAAGAAACTTAAGGAGAGGAGAGTCTACGATCCCAAGAGGGCTCGTTTCGATGGTGAGTTCTCCGGTTCTAGAGGTGGTGGTTTTGGTCGCTTCTTAAACGGCCAACGTTTCAATGCTTGGGTGGCTAATGCAGGAGTGCCTCCTTCTAAGACACAAATTGGTGGTGGACCAGAGTATCCTCCGTGTCCCAAATGTAGGAAGCATCACATGGATGATTGTTGGAAGAGTCCGAGCGTCTGCTATGGATGTGGTGACAAGGGTCATATGATTATTGATTGTCTTAGAGCCGCTTAGTAGGGGCAGGTTCAAGTGGCTCGGGGTGCTGCAGGCCAACCAAGAGCTCCTCAAGGAGGTGCCACAAGGAACAACAGGTTTTATGCTCTTCATGCTCATCGGGAGGTTGAGGAGACCTAGATTTTACTATTGGTTTGTTGAAAGTCATTGAATTTGATGTTTATGTTTTACTTGGCCCAGGTGCGAATTTGTCTTTTGTGATTCCTTTATTGGTTGTTATGTTCGATTTGAATCTCGAGATCTAAAGGGTCCCCCTTTTCAGTTATTACCCCGGGGGTGAATCTGTTGTTGCATATAGAGTTATCATGGCTATCTTGTTTCTGTGTTGCATAAAGTCTTTCCGTCTTACTCTGTGGAACTATAGATGTTTGACTTTGATGCGATTCTTGGGGTGGGTTAGTTATGGAGGAGACTATAGGGGTTTTTCCCTAAGGGGGAGATGGTGTACTTCAGTATCAAGATCGATTTTGTGCTCTGGGTATGGGTGCCGATAGAGAGAATTGATTGGAGACCCTTGTACAATCATGCCTTGGGTAGGTGTTAAGATGGAGAAGCACTTGTCTCATGAGGAAGTTCTGGTAGAAATTTTGGATAGGCAAGTAAAGTTGCTTCATAATAATGATATGGCTTCGATTAAGGTACTTTGGGAAAATCAACATGTGGAGAGTGATTCATAGGAGGCATAGTTGGACATGATAAAGCAATATCCCTATCTTTAACAATCTACTCAAGCCTATGGTGCTAGGTTCTTCCTTCTCCAAGTCATCCTAATCCTTTCAATTCTTGAGTCTCATGGCATGACATTCTTACATGTGCATTAAAATGGTTTTCATGACGTATTAAAAGATTTGAATACGTTTTGATACGAGTTATAATGAGTTGATGAGTTTCAAATGATGAATTATGCATTGCACCTCATGTTTGGAAGTTTCATGTTCTCATTCAAGCCTTTCAAACCTTGTTCTTCCACAGTCGAGGATGAATGTTCCCAAGGTGGAGATGATGTAAGGACCAGGATTTTCTATTGCTTTAGTGATGCTTGGGATTTGGTTTTCCGAAAGTTTTGGGCCAAGGTGACACCTTATGGAACCTCCAAGCTCGATCTAAGTTCGCTTTTCAAGCCTTCAATTCAAGATTATTTATGTTGTTCAAAGCCATCATGCATCTCCTACATCAAGCCAAGTTAAAAGAATTTCCGCCGGCAAAGTTTTTCACAAGTACCGATAGAAGGGTCAACTTTAAATGGTCATATCTCTTAGCACAAAAAGAACTGGGTGACCCACCACCTATCAAATTAAATCTCTTTGAATTAGCTTTCCAACACACCTTTTTTTCACATCATCTAGAGTTTGGATGAAGAAGTTACGCCCGTTTTTGTAAAGCCCTCCTGTGCTATGGTGTCACCATTTCTCTAAGGCAACCCACGCGGGCACTCACATGGGCCGTGTGGCTTCCCACGAACCGTATGGATGTGCAATCATAAAATTTCTTCCCAAAATTATTTTTTAAGAGTGGAATCACATCTTGCACGCTTGTAGGGCATGTGTGCATGACCTTGCACTTGAACCAACAACTTTTTGGGACTAAGTATGGGGTGTGGCCAAGCTCACTGGCCATGTGGCATGCTACTGGCCGTGTGGCCTACCGTGGGGCTCCCGTTCCATTCAAAATTTCTTTAAGTGATGGGGCACGGGCAGTCACATAGACTATGTGACTCTACATGGCCTGTGGTGCCCTCCATATAGGTGAATTTTGCCTATTTTGCTAAGTGTTGAAGTCAAGTTCCAACTTCCAGAAATTCTTGCTAAGTGTAGGTTCACGGGCCGTGAACCCTCCCTTGAAATGGTGACATGCAAATTTTCTACTCGTTTCATTAATGGTATTTTCATAAATTTAATTGATTCTAATGACTTTTTGGGACTTCCTATGCTACCCTAACACTTCCTAAAGACCTAAACTCTATTCCTTATTATCAAATTCATTCCTCTCAGTTTGAAAATTCTCTCAAACTTCTCTCAAGAACTCTAATACCAATCAAGCTTGGGGATCAAAGGAAGGCCTAATCTTCTTCAAATCTCTTCTTGGAATTCCTTCCTTAGCTAAGGCATATGGGTTTTGATCCTTGGTTACTTCCAATCAAGGAGAACCAAGCTATTTTCAAGAAATCTACATGAATTTTTCTTACTTTAATTTGGGATTTTTAAAATATTTTGATTCCTTTAATTCCAACAATGAATGGGCTATGTTTATCTATGGATTTAAAGATGAATTAAGTCTTGAAATATTGAAATACATTGTTATTAAGAATATAAAATATGCATGGTCCTTAAATGTTTGAATCTAAGCATGGGTGATTTTATTATGATTTCAAATGTGGATTTAACTATGTTTTCACTTGAATTTTCATATTATTTTGATGATTTTAGATTCAATGAAAATTACCCATGTCACTCACATCTCATTCATTGCATATACATTTCATGAGCATGAATTTACGGAAATTATGAAGTGTGTTAAGCCCAATTATACTAAGTATATGATTTTTGACAAGATTATGGTTATGAAAAGAATGTGATCACATATATGTCTACTGATTATGTCTCTTTGAGCATTTTGGATGCTTGCACGTATTTATATGTGAATGGGTTATTCCTATGCAAGAGTATTATGACTATGAACTATGATTTTGCATTTGAGCCTAAGTATGAATTACTATGAATGGTATTTGGCTTTAAGATTAAGGATGCATTGAAATGATTTTGGGAGTGAATATTGCCTATTGGCATGAATATATATATATATATATATATATATATATATATATATATATATAGATATATATATATATATACATATAT
>JAPFFP010042122.1:0-14446 GCA_026153255.1 Solanum medicagineum | reverse complement strand
CATCAAACATTTAGCCATATTTTCATTCCCAAATTAATGTCTCAAACCCTCATACGAAACTAAGGTTTTCCATTAAGGTTCTTCTTCAAGCTTCATGTCTCCAACTCCTAGCTAAGGTATGTGGGTTTCTTTCATGGGTTCATTTCACCATTTATACCCAAGTCTCTTTTTACTCAAAGTGCATGATTTAAAGTTGATTTACAAATGGGTCTTGCTCATTATGAAATTCACTGCACACTATGTTTAAGCTAAAAGAAATTGTGACTACTTTGTTATGTTTTGAGCTATAAATCTTTGATTTATTGTAAGATTTGAGGAGGGGTTTTGATGTATGTTTCTAGAGGGTATTGCATGGTGCTAATTGATGGTTTTACAATGGATTTTCTAGAATGATTTCATCTCTATATTTCATGGTTTTATACTAGCATTATACACCCTCTAAGTGTTTGATAAAATGTCCGGATGTAGTTTCTTGAGGAGTTGAAGGTCCAAAGAATGAGATATGATAGTTGACTATATGATGATGAAATGAGCTTATGTATATGATATACTCTATATAAAGTTTTGCATTAGACCATGCCTGATCCGAGGGGACAAGAGCCCGGTAACCGAGGTAGGGGTTTGTACTCATCAACCGAGGTGGAGGTTTGTACTCATCAAACATGTGAGGGGTATATACTTCACCACCGTGGTGATAAGGTGTGATTATCATCAACAATGTGAGGGGTTTGTACCACACGGCCAGGGTGATGGGGTGAAACCATCATTAACCAACCAAGGGGTTGTGTATCTTGAAAATCTAGCTTAGTCTCTTCTACATATATGATATCCTATATGAGCATAAGTTACTTAAGCATGTTTTACTTTTGCATTGATCATACATGGCATATTGTTGTATTATGCCTATTATCTATTGTTACGCATTTTGACTATGATGCCTAATTCTTGTCGCATTGCATGCTACATACTTAGTACATTCAAATGTACTAACACATACTCTTGCCTACATGATATCACCATATAGGAACCGGTGCCCAAGTTTATCATCCTCGTCCTCCACGTGGCTATTTCAATACTACTCAAGCTAGTTGGTGAGTCCTCCACTTCGGGGACCTTAGTCTATGTTGTTCTTATTATGTATTGAGACATTCTTCTTTATGTTCTATTTTGACTATGAGGGTGAGCTCGGTTGCTTTGTCTTGGGCCCCGCTCCTATCTATATATTAGAGGTGTTTGTTGGACATGTTATGTATCCATGCTAAGAGCCTTGACTCTATTGTTCTTGATGTCTATGACATGAAAGTGCTTTCCCTTCACCCCGGTTGTCCCACTTTATTATCTCTTGATGCTTGTTTTATTGCTTCCGTGACCAAGGATGTGTAATGATATTCTAAGAAGCTTGCTTGGGGTCTCTTCGGGTTCCCCTTGCACCGTGTCACGTCTAGGCCCTAGGCTTGGGTCGTGACAAACTTGGTATCAGAGCACTAGGTTGATAGATCCTTGAAGTCCAACACACCGTGTCGATTAGAGTCCTATTCATAGCTGTGAAGCACGCTATGACTATGAATAGGAGGCTACGAGATGTTTTAGGAAATGTTTTCCTTCTTTATGATCTACGCCGTGCTATAGAGTTATAGTGAGTTTTCCCCCTAAGGATTGTTCTTTGCTATGCTAGATCATGCCAAACACCCGAGGAAAAAGGGCCCAAACTCCCAATGATCAACCTACCAATGGTGAGCTCTGGAATGCGCTTACTATGCTTGCCCAAGTGGTGGCCAACCAAGTAAATTAAGCGGCTCAAGCCCCTCATGCTACTACCTCGGGAGCTAGGGTAAGAGACTTCATGAGGATGAATCCTCCGGTGTTCAATGGGTCAAAGGAGGATGAAGATCCACAAGAGTTCATTGATGAGGTCTACAAGATCTTGAATTTCATAGGTGTTGGGTCGAATGAAAAGGCAGAGTTGTCGGCGTACCTACTCAAATGGGTAGCCCAAATATGGTACGATCAATGGAAGGGTGAGAAGGGAATTAGTAATGTGATGCTTTGGGAGGAATTCACCAAAAAGATTGTAACTAAATGCTTTTACAATATTTCAAAATTTCATATAATTGACTATAATAAGAATGATGGATAGAGTTATAAGAAAATAATACATTAATTTTTTTCTTTTTATTAAACTTTTTTTATTATGAAATAAGCAACATTATAAAAGATGGAGGATTCTTATCAGAATGATGGAATAATTATACTTATAAAATGATTTGATTTGATCTCTTTGCACTCATATTAATTACAATATATTTTTACACTAACTAATATGATTAATGATGGGATGTTATGTTTTTAATGATCAAACTAATCCCCTCATTAATGTTGGATTAAAATTTGTCTTTAACAATTAAAAAAATTTGGTTACTATAAGTGTATTTATAACGACCGAAAAAAATTTTGATCACAATAAGTATATTTATAACGACAGAAAAAAATTTGGTCCCTATAAGTATATTTATAACAACCAAAAAAAATATTTGGTCTCTATAATTATATTTATAATGACCGACAAAAATTTGGCCACTATAAGTATAATTATAACGACCGGATTCATTTTCCTTCGTTAATGGTTGTTAAAAGTCTTCTTTCTTGTAGTGTTTTCAGTTTTTTGTAAGGGGCATTCTAGACATTTCCCAACCTCTCCTAAACTTAAAACACGATTAAAATAGGTCATTTTTAGTCTAAAAAGGATTTTTAAACCCATTCTAAGTCCTTTCACGCTAAACATGAGTTAAAGTTCTTGAGAGAAGAAGAGAAAGAAGCTAGGGTTCCAGAGGTTGGAGTCAAATGTTTGAGAAGATTAGTGTCATCCTTCATTCCAGGTATGTAAGGCCAAACTACAACAACAACAACATACCCAGTGGAATCCCACAAGTGGGGTCTGGCGAGGGTAAATGTATGCAGACCTTACCACTACCTCATAGAGGTAGAGAGGTTATTTCCTAGGAACCCTCGTCTCAAAAACTAATAAGCAGAATTGTCCTCTCATGTGCCCCCGTTGACGGTAATAGAAAGATTGTGAGTATAATGAGTCTCCATGTATGTATCTTGCATGTTTTCTTATAAGTTACGTATATTTTATGTACTTTCACATATTGATGATCATCATAAACCTAATTTTACTGTTTAAATACTTTTTATGAGTCATTTTAGAAAACCCTACATTTTATTTTCATAAAAGATTGCAAGAATGAACTTAGGAGATGAATCTAGAGCCTTGACAGTATGAATTTGCATGTGACTGTGACTGTGGTCTTGATATGAAAGTGTTGTGACGATGTTGATGAAATTGATTTTCCTAGAGTCTTAAAGATCATGAAACTTACCCTAAAATAATGATCCTAATCCAAGAGTTGATGGTTGATGTAATAAATTGAGTTAACAATATCCAATGAGACTACTTAGAGGAGCGATCATGATGATTGATGTCTTATGAGCATGTTGAGTCCTGGGAGGAGTATTGAGCACAGAATTGAGTAAGGTAGATAACAACTTTGTAATACCCCAAATTTTTTAAGCTAAGACCGAGTCATCCTTCATATGATATAGAATTTTAATTGATGATTCCTAATTAAGTATAGGGCTTAAAGTCAATTTCTTAGTTTGGAAATAGAATTGGAGATGATCTAAGGTCACACGAACCCTCTAGTAAAAAGTTAAGCTAAAAATTTTCTTAGCATTTGAGTTCCACTGTAAGATTTTATAAATGTTAGTTGGACCAATGACTTTTAGGTTGTATATACATGTCATGGTCAATTCCTAAGTGTTTAAAGTATATTATATGTGATTTAGAGTCATAAGGGATCTTTTACATCAACTTAAATCCAAAGAATTTCTATCGGCTAAGTTTTATGAGTTGATAAAAGGGTCAACTTTAAATGACCATATCTTCTAAAGTGTAAAAACTTAGGTGACCCATAATATATTAAATCGAAGATAATTTAATTAGTTTCCAACGCATCTAGTTTTGCCTTAATCTAAGTTTGGAGTAGAAAGTTATGACCATTTTACTAAAGACCTATAGAGCTGCCTAAAGGTCCGCCACAGCTCCGCATCGCGGACCTGATGCGAACCTTTTTCTGGATAAGCTAAATGATGTCCCTTCTTTTTATTTTGAGGGTACTTTTATCCTAAAACCTTTGGAGGTCTATTTAAGGTCCCAAAATGCATCAAACGTCAGTTTTCATAATTAAAACCCTCTCCTTCGCTCCTAAAAATAAACGCTCAAGAATCTTCAAGAAATTCAAGTTAAGGTTAGCTTTCAAGATTCATCATCAAGGTAAGTTATTATTCATAAATTTCAAGCTACCCAACTCAAATTTCTTCATCTATTCATGAATCTCTAATATAATCTTAAATCATAATCTAGGGTTTCAAGAAACGAATTCAAGAATTCCAAGAAAGGACTCCTTGATTCTTCTTTTTCAAGAATTAGAGTTCTTCATCAACAACTCTAAAGATTCTAAGTCAAGAGTTCAAGAATCGAAGAGAATTCCTTCAATCAATGTCCTTCCAAGTCCTTTCCCTTTAAAAGAACCACTAAGATCGAGGATTTTCTCCAAGAAAGCTAGTATTCATGTGCCCAGATCGTTACACCTTTCGTGCGAGTTGGAACTTACCCGACAAGGAATTTCAATTATAATATCAACTTTTCAGGTATGTAAGGCTGAACTAAAAGTATAAGATTGTTCTCTCATGTGCCCTATAGATGGTCATAGAAGAGTCGAAAGTCTAATGAGTCTACATACATGATTCTTGATGGATTTTCTTGAAAATTATATTGATTACATATATTTTCTTATGTTAACGATCATCATAAACTTATTTTCTTGAATTGAATATTTTTCATGAGATATTGCATAACCGTACATGATAATTTTGAATGCATGCACGAATGAACTTAGGAATTGAGTCTAAATCTTTGATTTGAGAATGTCGATTCAGGTTGTGATGTGAGAATGATGATGAGTTGATAGAAATTAAGAGCCCTATGAGTCTCCATAAATGAACTCTAATGATTTGTCTATTTGATTGTTCAATAATGATTGATCTAAGCCTTGAGTTATTGATTGAGATTGATGAGATGATGAGAGTCTCTATGAGACTGATTGAATGATGAGTGCCTCCATAAGGATGATTGTGATAGTTTGATTGTGATGGATTGTCTTATGAGCATTGAGTCTTGGTAGGAGTATTGAGCACTGAAAGAGTAAGAGTTAGTCTAACTCGCACTCGTCAAACTACATAGCAAAGCATAGGTGAGGATTAGGACCATCACATTACATTATGTTGAGGTTCCCTCTGATTAGAAGTCCCTGAAACAATAAAGGATTTGTAAATTGCCATCTCCATTTTGGACTTGTCCATTATGGTTTTGATTCGTTCTCTGCCTGGTAAGTATGGAATGGTTGTGGCAACATCAGCGTGATTGTTGTACAATCACTGGCACATAAGTGATTGTTGTCGGATAAGACAAACTCCCAGAAAGTTCCCACCTTAAATACTCTGAGTCAAGATGAGATGAGATGTGATGATATGAGTAAAGTTGAGTTCTATTGAGTTGAGTCTGATTTGATTGACGAGGTTTGACAGGTTGATGGGTCACTTGTCTACTCTTTATTCTTGCTTTAGATAGACATTTGACATGTTGATTGTTATTATTCTTGAGTTGATTGATATTCCATATTATTCTACTTGTTTCGATTTCATTCAGTTATTTTACATATCGTACATTTCACGTGTTGACGCCACTCGGCGTTGCATCATTTTATTATGCGGATACAGGGATTAGAGATCATCAACAGGCACATCGTAGAGGATCTAAGACGTTCAGCTGATTGGTGAGCCTCTCCTACTACAGAGGATCCATCATATTTATTTCATCTTGTTTTAGAGTTTGACTTGATTAGCTTTATTTTGATTGAGGTAGTCATAGGTCTGCCATTGGCACCACTTGATATTGATAGAGGCTTCATAGACTAGAGTTGGATGTTTATTGTTAAGATTACGAGCTAGTTCTTTCTACTAGCCTTTTATTTATTATATTATTTTGAGATTAGATAGATGTGTCCATTTATTTTATTATGTCTTCCGCTGATTAGTAGAGCTTATTGATTGAATGATTGTGATGAGGCCAAGTGGTTCGCTTGGGGACTAGCAATAGTCTCTGGGTGTCGGCCATGTCTTGGGTAACCCTCTGGGGTGTGACAAACTCAAACTCAATAACTACGTGGCCAGTATAGGAGAGAATTGAATCATAGAACTGGATGCTTCCTTAGTCCCAAAAGAGGACTTGACGTTCTTTATTGTGGATCCATCGATATGATGTCCTTTACCCCGGCAAGGTACTGATGGATGTAGCAACAACATGACTTCGTTGTGTCATCATCGACTCATAGGTGATGGTTGTCGATTAAAGAAACTCTCAGATAGGTCTTATACTGATAGTACTCTAAGTTGAGTTGATTGGATGAGTTGGACTGGTATTAATGAGTCATTTGTCTACTTTTTATTCTTGTTTTAGATAGACACTTGACATTCTGATTGGGTATCCTATGAGTTGATGTTCTTTCATATTAATCTGCCTATGTTTGTTACATCCAGTCATTTTACATGCTCGTACATTTCACGTACTGACGTCCATTTGGGCCTGCATCTTTTCATGATGTAGAGACAAGTACTAGAGATCCTCAACAGGCGCTTCGTTGAAGGTCTATTCTCCCTGCAGTTGATTGATGAGTCTTTTTTCCCCTATATTCGGAGGATACCACTGCATATTTCTTATTTATTGAGTTAGCTTTATTTTGAGTTGGGGTAGCCAAGCTTTATTTTGAGTTGGGGTAGCCATGGATTGTCATGATATCTTTCTAGACCGTAGAGGTAGAGGCTTCATAGACTAGAAGATGATGATCTGATGTTTAGGTTTTTCTTTCCTTAAGTTGAGTTTCTTTAAATCTACTATATTATCATAGATGTTGAGACTGACCTTGTTGGCTATGGTCCTTATTTATTGAGTTAGAAGTAAGTTGAGTTGCCCGTCCTTATGTTCTTATTACTTTAATTGTATTCCGCTGAATTGAATGATTGAACGACTATCATGAGACCGAGTGGTTCGCTTGGGAACTAGCAATAGTCTCCGAGTGCCGGCTACGTCTAGGGTAACCTCCCAAGACATGACACCCTACCCAACTATTCAAAAAAGAATTTAAATATTTATTTTTAAAAAATATTTCAAATTATGAAATATTTTCATGTCAGAAATTATTTTTCTAAAAAAAATATTTTCTACCCTCTAGCTAAAAATAACATATATTTTCTAAAAATATTTTTTCATTCACTAAATAAACGATAGAAAGTATTTTTCACTTACCAACCAAACATGAGAAAATGAGTTAGAAATAAACTTATTTTTCACGAAAACATTTTTCGTGAAAAAGATTTTCCTCGATACCAATCACAACCACAAGCCCTCGTAAACATGTTCTTCTAAACTGATAACAACCACAACCACAACCACAAGCCCCCATAAACATGTTCTAAACGTGATGCGGCCTGCATTGCACACGGACACTCCTCCATCAACTCCGCCAACTGGCCATCATGCCGACACGACGTGTTGTGGCCTATGTCATGCACTGATCTGTGTGCCCTGTGCTTAGTCGAGTTTCTTCACTTGTTCGCATGTATGCTTGGCCCTTGAACACCAAACTTGGGTTCAAATGAATCTTTTGGACTTCTACTCAGACTTCGATGTTTCAAAGCATTCATTTTATCTTTAAAACTTCTCATAGCCTCGAAAACTATTCCTACACACAAAACAAATGTAATCATTATAAGGCAATCAAAGTTGTACTCAGATAACCGCAAAAGAACTCAAATGAGATATAATTTACGGCTAAATGTATGTATTTTACGCTGAACATCACATATTTTTCTTAAGTTCTGCAGAATTCTTAATTTTCTAGGTTGAAACAGCAGATCATCTTTATGGCTTCAGTAGTAACAGCAACTATAGTAAAAGATTCTACTTGAGCAAGAGGTGTTCTGTGTATTTCTAGAACAAGTGAAGCTATTATGTTGAATTGTTGCAAAGAAGAAGAATCAGGAGCTTGTAAAGATGATCACTTTTTTTATTTATCTTGTTTTCAAATAAAAACGTTAACCTATAAATATGCCAAGTTAATATCATAGATGGTCACTCAACTGTGAATAATTTTCACAGAAAGTCACTCAACTTTCATTTTTAACTCCAAGGTCACTCAATTTTAAATTCTTTTCTCATAAAGTCATTCAGCTTTGATTTTTAACTCAAAAGTCACTTAACTATCAATGTTTTATCCTCAAACTCAGTCAACCTAAACAATTAATACTTTAAAAACTAAAAATATATCTATTCAATGACCCACCCCACTCTCAAAGTCACTCAAAGTCAAGTCACCATATAAGAGAAAGTTGTGCCCAGTGTTCCCCTAAAGACGTAATTAATCTTCTCAGACCAGATGTTGGAGTGAACTTGATCACCTCGCAAGTCTTTGCCAGTTGCACCAGCTGCAACTCTCATAATACCTTCAATCAAAGCAAAATTTCCCATTATATCAACATGAGCTCCACTCTGTACCACGACCCTCAAGAAGGTTAGCGGGGGGAGCATGATCATACTCCCTTAAATAATTTTTTATTCCAGAAGGATTAAATTTGGTTTTTCCATGCCATCCTTTTGCACACACGAAGCCTGCACTTAAAATAGGCAAACCGTCTCATCGCCATCAACAGTGAATATATTTTTAGTTTTTAAAATATTAATTAGAAATAAAAATTAATTATTTAGGTTGAATGACTTTAGAAGTAAAATATTGATAGTTAAGTAACTTTTGAATTAAAAATTGAGTAACTTTCTGATAAAAGAATTCATAATTAAGTGACGTTGAAGCTAAAAATTAAAGTTGAGTGACTTTACGTGAAAACAATCAATAGTTAACTAACCTTGAATGACTTTATGTGAAAACAATCAATAGTTAAGTGATCATATGTGATATTAACTCTAAATATGCATCCATATGATCAACTGTTTCACACAATGATTGAGGGGAATCTGGTCTTATTTCGCCAACAAGATTGGGATCTATGATTCGTTCCAATTGTCCATTCTTCTGCGACTCCGTTGCCCATACGGTCAAAGAGAACGATCTATGGCAGGCCTCGCACAAAGAACTTCAAATAAAACAACACCATAAGAATAAACATGAGATTTTTCTGTCAGCTGTGCCCTTGTATAATATTCAGGGTCACCGTAGCCAAAAGTTCCTTTCACGACTGTGGAAACATGGGTATGATCAAGCCCAGGACCCATCTTGGATAGTCCGAAATCAGTAATTTTTGCAACAAAATTCTCATCAAGCATAAGTTTGCAGACTTGGACATCACATGTATAATTGCGTTGGTATGAAGGTAGTGCAGACCTCTGGCTGCCCCGATGCATATCTCCAACCTCTGCTCCCAGCTCAAAGTGGGTAGATCTGACCCATACAAATGTTTCTCCATGTACTCATAAACCAGAATCATCTCATTTCTTTCATCACAGTATCCAATCAATGAAACCAGATGTGGATGGCGGAATTTAGAGAGCATCACAATTTCTGCGATGAACTCTCGAATACCTTGACGAGACTCATGATTATACCTTTTGAAAGCGATCTTTTAGCCATACACCCCTGTAAACCTTTCCAAAATCACCCAATCCAATGGCCAAACTCTCATCAAAGTTATTAGTTGCTTCCTGCAAAGCTGCAAATGGAACTCGAGTTTGAAGCATCAGTTGTGCTAGTTGTTGCCTTGGAATGCTTGCTTCCCATGGACAACAAGTGTAAGTATATATAATTGAGGAAGCATGTACGTAAACAAAAGAGAAGCTTGAGGAAGCTAATAACAGTACCACAACAGTAGAGATTTGGAGGAGAAGACGAGAGACTCATATTAATTGTTATTGCCACTATTCTTTTTTTCGCTACTTTTAACATGGCTTATTCGCTATTGTATTTTAGCTATATATACCTGTTTTTGATAAGTCTTGAGCAGAGAGTCTTTCGGAAATTGCTCTACCCTTACAAGGTAGGATTAAGATTGCATATCCATCACCCTCTCCACACGATTACACCCATTATTCCATTAGTTATTTCACTAAGCTTGTTACTTTTATGTCATGAGGATTCTTGAAAGCATCTCCTCTGCCCTGAATGTTGTCAGCCATTGCTTCTTGTCTTTCAAAGAAACAAGTGGTATAAAACTACAAAATCACCTAAGCTATTGACCATTTGTAGTTGTAATTCTAAATCTAATCAAGACATGAAGCTCCTCTTATTGTTGACATACATAAGCCTTGGGCCGTCATAAATATGTCTCAGTCTAACTGCTGCATTTTGTCCCATTCTGTGCTTCTGTAACTTTCAATAAAACAAAATGAAACTTAATACGGAAGAAACAAAATATAAGCAGTTGTAAGAATAGCTCAACTGTTGGAAGATACATAAAATGGTTAAAGAATGCAGGGCCAACACAAGAACTCAAATTGAAATTTCCCACCGGAATACAAGAGAAACAATAATATTTCTTATTATAATAAGTTTCATGTCGTCTAGTTAGTTCACGAATAAATGCAACTTCACAGTTTACCAAGGAAAAACAGATATGGAGTAACCATCAGAATCCAAAACTTTCATTATAGTTCAAATAATTTTTGTGCCTTTTGGTGATAATACTATAAACAAAGTGCAAATTTGAAGCCTACTAACTGTCTAAATCATACAAAGAATAGATGTAAGCAGCAAAGCACCGACTATAAATCACATCAGAAATAAGACCAGAACCAACTAGATGACCACATTTTTCAGAGTTGTCAATGGCATGACCGCGCAGCGACATGTACATCTAACCATTTAAAAGTCACAAATGCCCGCTCTTATGTAGAGTTTTATTGACAGTAAGCAGACATGTCGATCTTGGCAAAAGAACACAAATTTCTACATATTAGAAATTAATTTATAAGCTGTCACTAATTATAAGGTAAATCCTCATTATATTTGATAGCATAAACCTGGTAATTCAACCTGGATAATGGGTAATCTTGCATTATACAGTTCCAATCTACTGATTAAGGCGACCAGGATTCAGTTTATTGATCATTTCGTCTAAACCACATTTCCAAACCTAGTTTTACCTTTATATCACTCCCTGCTACTATTCAGAAGAACAGTCAATGGCACCTTCCCCAGCAATTGCCAATGAAATAGATTCATAAAATAAGAGCATCTGGATTCTGAAAGATAGATAGTTTACCTTTCTATTGGTCTTTACCAATCACCAGCAGTAATTTCCTTAAACAAAGTACAATCATTTGCCGCCTTCTTGAAAAGTTCAAGCAGGAAGAAGCTTCCGGTATACATCTTCAACAAGACATCTCCAATGTTTAAGTGCTTAGTAATGCATAACATATTGAGGGAAGCATTCAAGTATGACCAGTTATGAAACTAAGCAATCAAAGTTTGAATTATGATGGGATTTGCCATGAAACTTTATTACCGGTTATATTGAATGGTACCTGATACCTGTGCTGGTGGAATAGCCAGGGTGCACAACATATGGGATAGACACCACCATTGTGCAAAAGCTAACTTCAGCCAATGATTTTGCATATCTGCCTACCTTCATTCTTCAAAGAAGGTTGACACATGGATGACGACACTGAGCAAACAATTTGGATCTCCTGAAGAGATTGACCAAACAGGATGCAACTCTGCTGTCCCATATCTATCACTTGTTTTTAGAAACATTTCATGAGAATGGGAAATTGTTATTACTCTTCAAAAAGAAAGGATATTATATTTACATCATTAATACTGTTTAAGAAAGAGAAGTATTCAAAATAAATCAACCACATTACCAAAACAGACCCTGCCATCCCTTTCGCAAATTAATGAAAAAGAGTGAACAAATCATAATAAGAAAGTTATCAACCACGTACATTCTCAGGTCTTCCCAGAGGCTCAAAATTGTGTCATGTTTTGAAAAGCCTTTTACTGGATTGATATTAGTGGAATAATTTTCTATGTACGAAGAAATCACTGAAAACAACACACAACATGTGAATAGAACCGGACACTTGCATCAGCTGTTAAATATTCCAGCAAAAAGATTCAATCATCAGTTATTTATTCACATGTCCACATAATTTTCTCGTTCAAAAGACAATGTGATACTTAAAAGGATCACAACACAAAGATAAAAGGAGGAGTTTAAGCTGCGCGAAACCAACTCTCATTTTCTCATAGTCGAAACACTGTGTAATAGTGGCCCATGAAAAAATCTCCCAAATCCTATAATACATGATATCAGTGACCAAATTAATCAACTATATTAATCTAGCAGATGTATAAAAGTCGAAATAAACCAGTATCTATAAATGGTGAAGAAGATTGATTAACTATTTAAGCACAGTTCAGTTCTTAGTTATAGAAAAACATTGTATAAAGTATAATCAAATCTTTAGTGCACACATAACAAACATTATGAGGTGTAAATAACAGCATGCCTGAGAGGGGTTGCCTCTTCGGGAAAGGCAAGTCCTATTTTTACCTTCTAAAAACATTATTGTCCTCAGTTTCGTGTTTGAATATTATCTAGAAGCTCAACACTGAACAATTTAGAAAGACTTCTTGCAGAGCAGCACTTAGAAAGAAGAGTAGTAATACATTTTAGCCCAAGTGAAAAAGTTCTAATAAACATACAAATGTTAAGAGTGAAATTCGAATAAAATGCAAAGAGGATCCACAACTCATAACTTAGTAAATAGAAAACAAATATAAATGGAACTAACAAACACCTAAGGAAGGTATGAACCATTTTCACTTTAGAGATCATCCAAATTTAATATCTGACTAGCAAAAGAACTGGCATCAACACCACTGCAATCACTGACACCAGTGTAAACACCAATTTGCTCGCTAACATGGCCAATAGGGATGGTATTGTTTTCTTCAGGATCATCTTGAATGATAGACTCTTGGAGATGAAGTGCATACTCCAGCTTCCACAGCACATCACCCATAGATGGCCTATCTACACCATAATCAGCTAAGCATTTCTCAGCTGTTTCTCCAAACTTCCTCAGGGACTTTGGTCTTATTTTGCCAACAAGATTGGGATCTGTGATCTGTTCCAGTTGTCCATTTCTCTGCCACTTCATTGCCCATTCAGCTAAGTTGACCTGCTCTCTCGGAAGAGATGGATCTATGGCAGGCCTAGCACAAACAACTTCCCATAAAACAACACCGAAAGAATAAACATCAGATTTTTCTGTCAGCTGTTGCCTTCTAAAATATTCAGGGTCAAGGTAGCCAAAAGATCCTTTCACGGCTGTGCTAATATGAGTCTGATCAGGCTCAGGCCCTTTCTTGGATAGTCCAAAATCAGTAATTTTTGCCATAAAATTCTCATCAAGCAATATGTTTGCAGATTTGACATCACGATGTATAACTGAGCTAGTATGAAGGTATTGCAGACCTCTGGCTGCCCCGATGCATATCTCCAGTCTCTGCTCCCAGCTCAAAGTGGGTACATCAGACCCATACAAATGTCTCTTGAGGGTCATATTCTCCATGTACTCATAAACCAGAATCATCTCATTTCTTTCATCACAGTATCCGATCAATGTAACCAGATGCGGATGGCGTAACTTTTGGAGAATCTCAGTTTCTGCTTGGAACTCTGCAACACCTTGTTCGGACCCAAGTCTACCCCTTTTCAACGCCACCTTTGTGCCATCACATAAAACACCCCTGTAAACCATCCCAAATCCACCATGTGCAATGAGAAACTTGTCATCAAAGTTGTTAGTTGCTTCCTCCAAATCTACAAAAGGAATTTTACCACTTCCATCACCAACCCGATAATTCGCATTTGTTCCCTTTGAAGACTTGTTTCCCATGGAGTGTAACCACTAATAAATTGCTTTGACACGGTGGGAAAGCTGCTTCTATTTATCTTTAGCAAACTCCATAACTCACAAGAAAATCTCATGAAAACATAGAGATAACAAAAGAAAAACTGAACCCTAAATTGAGGGAATCCAGAAACAATTGCAGAGACTACGAAACTCACCCAAACTATGCCCTTTTTTTTTTTTTTTGAGTTTCACGGTTTGAAAACATGCCTAAATTATCATTTATCAATTTTAAAAATATATTTTTATCTTTTATTTTATTCTCACATGATCTATGTGTTATACTCTGTTTTTTATTTTTAGAAAATACTATCGCAGCAAAAACTAAATTAATTAAAGTATTACTTAAAATTAAATATTAAAATATTATTTTTAAAAAAATTATAAAATAAAATATAA
>JAPFFP010042121.1:0-14447 GCA_026153255.1 Solanum medicagineum | reverse complement strand
TAAAGGTGACTATGTATGGGAGCATATGAACATGTGAAAGAGTTGAGACACGGTTAATAGTTGTGTCGGAGTTGGTAGGTGCCTTTATGTGCCAAGGAGGGATCTATGTTTCATGCCAAATAATATGAACTCAAGTAGCCTTATATACCTCGTTGTACGACTTCGCTATTACCTCGAGATAACCTTCCCTTCCTCCGAATACTTATTTACAACATAGTAGGTGATAAAACTAGCATTAGCAGCCAATATATAATCTTGGCAGCCCACTCTCATAAAAACAACATACGGGCAGCAAGCAAATAATTATAAACCTGAGCGTATTCTTTCAATCTTTCCACCCCTAATCGTATTTTTAAAAGACATTATCATATACATATCATGTGCAGCCTATTTAGTTCCATAAAATCCTTACAACAGCTCACAAAGCACAAGACATAACAATTCTACGCAACATACAAATAGGCGACATAACGTTACATCCCTTCGCTACATTACGACGTTGACATTCCAAAACTTTACTAACTTCAACCAAACTGTTCCACAACATTTATACATACAAACATTTTTCAAAATAGGTTGAGGACGTGAGACCATAGGCCCCAATCAATCAGCTCACAAGTTCCTTTTACGAGCACAATTACGATATCACACAAGAACTTACTTTCACGGACTATAAAAATGGTGTAGAAACCTTTATACATCATTATAGAATCAATACTCATTAATAACAGTAGCCTCCCTTCATAATCAACCCAACCAAAAAGAGAAAAGCTTCCAAATAAACAAGAAAAATGTACAACCACTTTTGGAACACATGTTGTCCAACAATTTCAGCATAGACATAACCAACATAGTCTCTTGTTTTGCATAAGAAAGTCATACTAAACACACAACTATAGTCACTTACCTTTACCTTCAAGGTTGAGGGCCTCCTTAAGAACACTAAAAGCTTCTTTTGGTTGCTTTACAAAGTCAAGAAAAAATAAGCAAGAACTTTTGTGAAAGCTGAAAATTTCCAAGTCTAAGAATGAGTTAAAGGGGCTACTTATAACCCCTTTTAAAGGATGACTTTGGCTGACTTTCTTTTCCATTTTAAGCCTTATTTTATCAATAAATTAAATTATCATTTTTTCCCCTTTCACTTAGGCCTTAAGGGGCTCAAATTGATGGGCCTTTGATGCCCATTTTCCCCCTTTCTCTTAGTTAGTTTTGGGCCTAAATTATCAAAGAAATTGTGATGTCTTTGGGCTCTTTTAATATCCTTCTTGGGCTGAAAATATATTCCATTTATGATGCTAATGCATGCGCTAAAGTTACACCCTTAACACGGACTTTATTCATAATCGGACTTGGACAAATTCGACGTCGGGCCTCCTCTCCGTTTAGCTAGCAAATTTAAGCTAAGCAAGTAGGTGACTCACCTGCTAGCTTACTAAGTCCTACAAGCACCTCACTTCTCACTTCATTTAAAGTCATGATCTCCTCCATTTGACTTAAAATTTATTTGTTCTCGACGCTCTTCAGCGTTAGACATACATATCGCCCTCTAATTCGAGATTCAAGCACTTTTAAAAATGGCTGCTAATTTGACCAAACCATATCATGTTTCATTTGCATAGTACTAGTATTGTAAGATGTGGGGTGTTACAATCTAACTCCAGTAGATTAGCTAAAATTTCTTTATGGTAGTTTGAGACGGGATAATCTCTATAGATTCTTTGAGCTAGAATGGACTCGCTCACAAGAGTGGATACACTAAAGGGCTCAAGAAGATGCTCAGGACTGATTTCGAACTTCATAACTATATAAGGAGTCACAAAAGATAGAGTAGCTCCGGGGTCTAGTAATGTATAACAATCATGAGAAAAGACTTTGACCATAGCAGTAACTACATTTGGTGAGTTCTCCTGCTCCTGTCTGGTGCCCATGACATATAGACGGTTTGTTCCTCCACCCGTCCCTGATGTCCCACCCCTCTGAACTGGCTTATCCTTTGGTGCTGAAGAAACTGAGTGAGATCTGTTATCTCTCGTGCTCTACTTCCCCATAGGACAATCTTTCAAAAAGTGTCCCACTTGACCACATTTTAAACAACAATTTGTGCCCACAAGGCACTCTCCTGGATGAGACCTTCCACACTTACCATAAAATAGATAACGGTCGATCTTTGAGGTATGCTCCCCAGTGACTGGCTGGCTTGAATCCTGCGGTTCTGTGATCCCTGCTCATTCCTGACACTCGATGCTGATGCACTAGCAGATGAAGGTGCTGGTCCAGATATCCTAGGCTGAAAGGATGAATGATTGGCATTTCCAGCGCCCCTCTTGCTTGTCTCTTGGCTTGATGTCTTGGCCCTTTTGTTCCTAAACTCCTCATTATCCAACATTTTCTCCTCCTCTACTTGTTGCACATAAGTTATCAAGCGAGCTATGTCCATATCCCTAATTAGAATAACATTTCTTCCATGTCTCTTAGTCATTCGAGAGAGCCCTGACATAAACAGATCCATCCTAGTATGCATGTATGCCACCATAGTTAGAGCATAACGGGACAACTGAGTGAATTTGAGGTTGTATTCCCGCATGCTCAAAGATTCCTGCTTCAGATTCAGAGACACTCTCACCTTAGCCTGCCTTAACTCTTTAGGAAAGTACTATCCCAGAAAGACCTCCTCTAACACTGCTCAACTCAAAGCTGGCACCCCTTCTACTCTACCTTCTTTCCACTAATCATACTAGAGCCTAGCTACTCCTTTGAGCTGGTAGCCAGCCAACTCAACCCGCTCAGCATCATATTATGCATAACTTGAAATACTTTCTGGAGCTCTTCAATGAAGTTCTCAGGATCCTCCTTCACATTAGACCCCGTGAACTCAGGTAGGTTCATCCTCAGAAATTCACGAATCATGGTGGTATTTGAACCATCATTCCTGCCATCTTTCTGTCGACCTCCCTGTGTAGTGATAGCCTGTGCCAAAGTCTAGATGGCCTGGCGGAGCTCAACATTCGAGATGTCTGCTTGCGGTGGTTGCTCGACAGGTGCAGCTGGACATCTAGGTCTCTTAGGAATTGGCCCAGGATGATTTGCATTGTGCTTGGCTGGGACGCTCTACCCCTAGCTGGTCCAATGGCTCTGCGTGGAGGCATGGTCTGAAGATAAGGCGTGAATACATGAGTTAGAAGGGACTTAACAAAGATAAACTCTGAAGTACGACAAGGGATAATAATTGATAGTGACACTTCCTAATGCCCTGTAGCCTCCCTATTATGATGCGGCGCGCTTCACACCACTAATATGGACTCTACTAGGCATGGTTCCATAAACTCCTTAGGAGACTTGAATTCTATGCTTTGATACCAAGTTTGTCATGCCCCGAGTTCATACCATAGGCGTGGCCGGCACCCAAAACCATTTTTGGTCCAAGCAAACCACTTGGCCTGGCTAATAAACTCAGCGAAAGACTCAATTAATAAAGGAAAGGCTTAGATACAATAAGCTGAGAATAATGAAATGTCTGAATTAACTGGATAGTAACAATGTCTCAACCACAACTGAAAAGAAGGTTTGAAATTCTTAATACATGCAGTCCATGGAACCTCTAATTAGAGTAATATGACCAACTACTGAAAATAAATGCTAAGAAAGAAAACATAGACAATGACTCCAATCCTCTAGCTAGTAAGAGGCCTCAACAATAGCTAGATGTAAATGCTTGTCCTCAATGGAGCATCTGCTGAGGTACTCTGTCACCTGCGTCTGCATCATAAAATGATGTAGGTCCAGAGGACCAGTACGTGAGATGTACGGTATGTAAAATAGCTACAATAGAAACATGGGAAAAGATATTGTACTGAAAGTAGCTACAACATATCTCATAATGCAAGACACGCTGAAAATAAAACATATACTGAAAGTCTGTATGTAGAAACTATCTTGCTTTAACTTGGGGAGCTTCTCTAACCGACAACTGCCACTATGAGATTCGTGATGATATAGCTTCTTGCCCATGCTGCCAGAGCCGTTGCATACTTTGCTGAGGTAAAAAAATGAAAACTAGGGGAGTGGATCCATCCTAAAATTGGGCCATCTAAGTGGAAAATGAAGGGTTGTACCTTGGTACAAATCCTATCCTACGCTGGCTACGTAGTTTATGATTTCAAGTTATTATTATTTTTACTTATATCGATGCTCAATACTGCTCCCAAAATAATTTTTATAATGCTCATAACTGAAAACATGTCCCGCTCCAGGGGTAACTGCAAATATACTGGTTGGAGCGTTGCCTCTAAATGTTTTCTTTAAACTAGCTTTTCTGAGCTTGTTTCATAACATAATCTCAAGAAAATCTATTATCTCACTATACATAAGTTTGGTTACATGCTGGTAGTAAAATAATCATTCTTCAATGCAAGTCAAAACATGCTACGAAAATAATTCTCAATCAATCATAATTCTTGTACTGTAGTACATATCATGACGTAAAGAACCATGCTTAACAATGAAATTTTGAAAATAGGAATAGTAATTTCGGTAAAATTTTCATGAGAAAACCTTAGTATATCACAGTACTGCATAGGAATAAAACTGACTTAGTTTTTGGCTAAGGTTCGTTCTAAGGACATGAAATAACTTCAAAAAAAAGATTTTTAGATGGCCTTACATACCTAGGCATGAGTTTTCTTGAAAATTTGTAGAGTCTTTGCCAAGCCCTAACCCTTCTTTCTTTCCCTAACCATTATTTCTGAATGATGTTCGAGGAAAAGTGAAAGAAATTGAGTGGATTATAGAATTTTAGGGAAAAATGACAGGGTATTAGCCTAGGATGGGTGGGGAAATGTCTGGTATACCCCTAAAAAAATTTAAAATTTTGAACTTCGAGGGACTAGGTTCGCGACGCGGACCTGGCGCGCACATGTGCTTTTTTTGTAAAAAATTTTCCCAACGAGTTTTCCAATCCCTATCTAAGAAATAAAAAAAGATATAAGCCTGGTTCCACAACCAGGGTGCGTTTTGACCCTGGCGCATACTCGCACTATTTTGATTTTTCGATCAAAAAATTATTTTTTGATCTGATTACTCTAATATTCAAACGAGGCCATTTTTCCACTCAAGTTTTCTTGTTGATAGCAAATCTAGTCTCGGATTTGCAAATGGAGCATGGGAAGACACGTTATGCGCACGTCTCCCTTTTAGGGATATTTTGGTAATTATTTCGGGTGTCAGAAGTTCGAAATCTATTCTTGAGAATGAGTATTCGAGTATCTAAGTATTTGAGTTCTTGATGGTATTCATGCTTGTTTTACATGGAGAGTTAGTAGTTTGAGGTTTCACCAAAAAGGGAGATGATGAGTTCCTTAAGGTCCAAATTGTGATGCTGATAGTGGTAGACTGAGAGTGAGGGTAGATGAGGAGAAGTGAATGTATCCGTATTGTGATATTGGTGCTAAGCTTGTGTCATGTAGGGATAGAGATAGGAAGGAAGATAGAGATGAGATCTTGTGATGTGCAATAGATAGGTAAGAGTATGTTGGTGTGTCCTTGAGTAAGAGCTCATTAAATGGTGGAGGTAGAAGTGATGAGTAGGCTTGAAATTTTTTTTTTCTAGACATAGTTGAAGTGGTTAGAGAGATTGGCTTGAATGTGCAGTTTCCATTATGTGAGTAAGTGATGAGAATGAGAAATATTCTCGAAAAAGAGGTCACTATAGAGTTGTGAAACATAGAGTTAGAGGGGTTAGATTGGTGTAAATATGATCATCCTAGTACTAGCACCTTGAGATTTAGAGTTAGGCTTGAATGAAAGAGGAGAAGGTGATTAGGTGGAGATTTGAATAAGAGCTATGAGCTTGCATTGATGGAGTAAAGTGTAATGGAAAGGAGCACAATTAAGGCGGGGAGTCGAGCTTAAGAGTGTCTACAGAGTCTTATATATCATGATGATCCCATTCTCGATTAGAATTGATGACTTCTGTCTAGAGTTCAAACAATTGATTGACGAAGTGTTTAAATAATTCGAAGTGGTTGGGTTTTGATGCCCCATTCGTGCCTGATGGTAAAAGTGTTGAAGATAATACTTATATCGTTGATCTGAAACTTGTTTGTCCATTCTGAGTTGATGTGTCTATTCCTGAGTCTGAGTAGAGTTGTTGAGGATGATGAGGAGTCGAGAGTTCGAGTTATTGAGTGAGTATTGAGATGTGTCTTGAGAATATTCATGCCTTGATGTCTACCTCTACTTATCATTTGAAGATGAATGATTCCAAGGGGGAGATAATGTAACACCCGATAAAATTACCAAAAATACCCCTAGAAGAGAGATGTACGTATAATGCATTTTCTCATGCTTCAATGGAAAATCTGAGGCTGGATTTACGATCGACATGAAAACTGAGTGAGAAAGTGATCTCAATTGATTTTTAGAGCAACCAAATCAAAAGATAATTTTTTGATGCGGAAACGCGAACTAGTGAGGGTGCCCGACAGGTGTGCGACACGTACCTCCCGCGGACCAACACTTGGTTTTATACCAAAAATTTTCTACAGGATTAGAAAGCTCGTTCGGAGAATTTTCAGGGAAAAATATAATAAACCCTATTCGCATCGCGGACCTCATGTCCCAAGATGAACTTTTTTTGAATTTTATAAGGGGCATTCTAGACCTTTCCAAACCCCTCCCGAACTTAATATATGATAAAAATGTGTCTTTTAAGCGTAAAAAGAGTTTTAAACCCTATTCTAAGTCCTTGAAAAAGACTAGGGCTAAAGAGAAGAGAAGAGGAGCTAGAAATTGAAGAGTTCGAGAGTGTTCCTTGAGGTTGATTGTACAAAGGTTCAATCTAGGCATGTAAGGCTAAACTAAACCATGAGATTATTCTCCCATGTGCCCCATAGATGGTCATAGAGGAATTGAGAGTTCATGAGTCCCCATACATATTTCTTGAATCGTTTCTTGAATATTTTCTTGAAAATTTTATCTATTATATATATTTTCCTATGTTGATGATCATCATAAACTTGTTTTCTTGAATTGAATACTTTTCATGAGATATTTTATAAACCCTATATGTTAACTTTTGAAAGCATGCATGAATGAACTTAGGGATTGAGTCTAGAGCCTTAATTCGAGAAAGTTGATTATGATTGTCATGTAAGCATGATGATAAGTTGATAGAACTTGATGGTCCTGTGAGTATCCATAACTGATCTCCAATGATTTTTATATTCGATTATTTCCTAATGATTGACCTTAGCCTTGAGTTATTGATTGTTTGATGATGAGAGTCTCTATGAGACTAATTGAGATGGATGAGTCTTGTGAGCATTGAGTCTTGGGAGGAGTATCAAGCACTGAAATAGGTGGGTAAGAGTAAAATCAACTCACACTCATTAACTACGTTGCCAAGCGTAGGTGAGGATTAGAACCATTAAATTACATGGAGGTTCCCTCTTGACAGAGTCCCTGAAATAATACAAGACTTGTTGATCTGTTAGATCCCTAGTGGATTCGAATTATTCTCTACCTGGAAAGCATAGAATGGTCGTTACAACACCGTCAGGGTGTTGTACAATCACTGGCTCATAAGTGATTGTTGTCGGATAAGAGAAACTCCCAAAAAATTACCATATTGAGCATTCTAAGTCGATAGAGATGAGATGAGATGAGTTGAGTTGAGTTGAGTTCTTTTGAGATGAGTCTGATTTGATTGATAAGGTTTGATTGGTTGATGGGTCACTTATCGACTCTTTATTCTTACTCTAAATAGGCATTTGACATTCTAATTTGGTCATTATTCTGAGTTGATGTTGTTCCATATTGTTCTTATCTATTTCTATTTCATTCAGCTATTTTACATACCATATATTCCACGTACTGACGTCACTCGGTGCTGCATCATTTCATGATGCAGATATAGGTGTTAGAGATCATCAACAGGCACATCGTTGTGAACCTGAGTAGTTAGCTGATTAAGTGAGCCTCCCTTACTTCAGAGGATTCATTACGTTTATGGTTGCCTTACTTCAGAGGATTCATTATATTTATTTCATCTTTCTTATTAGAGTTAGACGTTGATTAGCTTTATTCTTGATTTGAGGTAGCCATGGGTCTATCATTGACACCACTTGATAATGATAGAGGTTTTACATACTAGAGTCAAATGTTGATGTAAGACTTGTTGAGTTAGTTCTTTCTACAAGCCTTTTTATTTGATATGTTATTTAAGATTAAATGTGTCCATTACCTTCTTTAGTCTTCCACTGATTACCTTGAGTTTATTGATTGAATGAATGTGATGACACCAAGGGGTTTGCTTGGGGACAATAATAGTCTGTGGGTGTCGGCCACGTATAAGGTACCCTCCTGGGGCGTGATAATAGGATTGATTGAATTGTGAATGAATGAACCTTCCATGTATGTTTCTTGGAAGCTTTTCTAAATCCTAGTGTATTTCTACGTAATGTTTGTATGAATGATGATTTTTATGAATTAAACATTTATAATAGATAATTTTTATTTTTCTGTATGAATCCTAGAATGAATTCTTGTATTTCTTATATGTCGTACTTAAATGGGTACACATGAGTATGATTTGAGCAAGAAGAATCTACAAAATATATAAACTTTTCACCCTATTTTAGCACATGAACATTTTGAGTTTGAACAATGGATGATAAAGAGTCTTGATGAGTCATGAAACTACTTCTAAAGAAATATTCCTAATAAAAGAGTTGATAATTCATGTGATGAATTGAGTTTGACAAATATCCAATGAGACTAATTGAATGAGTTAACTGATGGGATTGATGTCTTATGAGCACGTTGAGTCTTAGGAGGAATATTGAGCACTAAATTGAGTATTTAGTAAGAGTAAGTCCAACTAGAACTCAATAACTACTTAGCCAACGTAGGAGAGGATTGAACTATAAAATCGGATGCTTCCCTATTGTCCCAAAAAGAGGACTTGATGTTATTTATTATGGATCCACTAATAGAATATCCTTTACCCTAGCAAGGTATTGGATGGATATGGTAACAACATCGCTTTGTTGTATCATCAGTGGCTCATAGATGATGGTTGTTGGTCAGAAAAACTCTTAATATGACATGATAGTACTTTGATTGGATTGGATGTGATTGTTCTTTATCTAAATTGAATTGTTACTTTACACTTTGGACATTTTGATTGAGCCCCTACCTTCCTGAGTGGGTTGATGGTTGAGTTGAGTCTCCTAAGTTGAGTTGATGGTTGAGTTGAGCTGATGGTTGAGTTGAGCATCTTGATTATGTTCTTTCTTTTCCAGCTATTTTACATACTCGCACATTCCACGTAATGATATTCATTTGGGCCTACATCATTTTATCATTTATGATGTAGAGACAGGTATTAGAGATCTTCAACAGCCGCACCATTGAAGATCTATCCGCATTTAGCTGATTGGTGGGTCTTCCCTTACATTCGGAAGACACCACTAATGCCTTTCTTACTTTTGAGTTTAGTACTTTTATTTTTGATTTGAGGTAGCAATGAACTTGTTATTGGCAACCTCTAGATGATTAAAGATAGTGGCTTCATAAACAATGATGAATTAGAGTTGATGTTTTCATTTTAAGACTTGTACTTTTCAAACTATTTTCACAATAGTAAATTGATTTGGACTGTCGATGCCTTTTGCTGTTAAATTGTGATCGAATGAGTGTGGTGAGACCAAGTTGTTTACTTAGGAACTAACAATAGTCTCTGAGCACCGTCCTCGTCAAGAGTACTCTCCAGGGTATTGATAGAAAATCATAAAATTTATGTCTAGTTTTAACAGAGACGATTTTCAGACATTAGACAAGGCAAGGTTTATCCCCACTCAACAACCAACACCCTTATATGTTGGTGTATATATCAATTCTAATAGTTTAATTTTCAAACACTAGGCTGTACTATAGGTTTATTTCTACACTAAAGCCAACATCTTTGCTGACTTAAGCTTGTCTAACACCTGGCCAAATTTTATGCAATTTGGCCTCAATTCGAATTTAGGCAACAACGATAAAGACCAAGGCTTAAATGTTCTTGCTCAACAAAATAAAAAAGACAATAGTGTTGAAATAAGAACAACACCAAGTAGCTTTACAAAAAATTCAGTTCCCAATTTGTATTAATCAAAATGAATATACGATCACTCAAATTCGTACCACCCTTTGTACTAAGATCACTTTAACAAATATTGTAATTATCATTTGACAAAGGTAACAACATAAAAAGTGATGAAAATCAAGATAAATTTTAAAATAAAATAATCATCCATCTCCAATTTTTCCCATCCTCAATTGATATTTGCACTGATTAATGTTTATATATTTCAAACAAGACAAGGATAAAAAGAGTAAAAGTACTGACAAAAAAATAAATAAAGTTGCCTACGGAGAATAATTCTACGAAATCTCTATCCTATTAGCTCAAGGCACGTTAGGAGTGTTTATGATTCGGTTTGGATTAGTTATTAGTTAAAATCATAACCAAACCAATTTAGTTGGTTTTTAAATTTTTAAAACCAAACCAAACCAAATGAAAAAAATTAACCGTCGGCTTGGATCGGTTTGGTTTATTTTTTTGTTTATTTTTGGTTTGAAAGTACTAAGTTTATTGAGGACTATAACACTCCATTAAATTATCGAAATGCCCCTAAAATGTCATCGTGCACACAACACGTCTTCCAAAGCTCCAACGAAAAATTCGAGGTCGAATTTGTGATCAGCGTGGAAAATTAAGTCAGAAAATGGTTTCGACCCGATTTAAGAGCAACCAAAGCGAAAAATAATTTTCGCTAATTCTTTCCAAAGCAGTGTATGTCCGCATCTTTGGCGCGACGCGGACAGGATGCGAAGATACACTTAAGTTTTTCTTCAATTTTTCGAAGGGAATTGAAATTTTTGAAAAATAGCGAAAATGTATCGATCCGCGCCCCTGGCGCATCCGTGGACCCATACACCAGTTTTAAAATTTTCCTTTTAAATTTTGGTAAGAGTATGTTGGTCATTCTCAACCCATTTTGAAGTCCCAAGAACGTATTTTTAAGTATTAAACTCGTACGAAAGGGTTTTACAAACCCATTTTTTTCTAAGTCTAAACAAGAGTTCCTGAGAGAAAGAAGAACATAGAGTGGAGGGTTTCAAATTCGTGTGCTAATTCTTGGAGGAAAACTTGATTATTTATCATTCTAGGATATAAAGACTACCCAAAAAAGGAATTGTTCTTCCATGTACCCCAATGTATAGATTAAGTTGTAAATTGTTAGTTGATAGGTCTTTTGGGTTGAAGTTCTTGAATATTTTCTTGATGTTACCTTTAAATCTTTTAAATCATGTGAAAGTGATGATCATTATGTTTCTGTGAACTGTTTACATGCATTAATTATGTGATATTACATTTTTCCTATATGAGTTCTCTTTAAAGACTTCAAGAATGAATTTAGGGGTAATGTCTAGAGCCTTGATTGTCTGAATGTGATGGTTGATGGAGTCCGAGTCCTGAGATGAGTGTATTGATGGCTAAAATAGATGGAATTAGTGCTATTAGAGTTGAATGGGGTTGAATCTTAGATTGAAAGGATAAATCCTACTCTTTGAGCTGATAGATGATGAGATGAGGTGAGTGTTCTTGCCTATAGGGGCTGAGAGATGGAAATTCTTAATGTATTGAAAGACTTATGAGCATATTGAGTCCTGGGAGGAGTATTAGCACCGAAATGGCAAAGAGTGAGTCCCACTCGCACCCATTAATTACGTGGCCAGTATAGGTGAGGATTGGACCGTGAAAGCGAATGTTTCTTTTGTCCCGCAGAGGACTTGACAAACTTCTTTTGGGATCCCTGACAGACTCGTTCTTAACCCCGGCGAGGTACTGATGGATGTGGCAACGACATATCTTTGTTGTATCATTATCTACTTATAGATGTTGATTGCCGGTTAAAGAAACTCCCAGATAGGTTCCTTGTTGGTAGTACTCTGAGGGTGATGTGATTGTTTGATGTATTGATGGATAGTGAGGTGATAGAGTCCTGTCCCTTCTCTGAGTTGAGAATGAGTGATTGATGATCTGATGTCACAGATATTGTTTACTTTAGCCCGTTTTACATACAGTACATTTCACGTACTAACGCTTTTTTGGTGCTGCATCGTTTTATGATGCAAATTTTGTAGACAGGGGACTTCAGCAGGTGAACCGTTGAGGTCTAGAGCTCCGTGATCCAGATGTGGCGAGTCCTCCCTTGCTTTCGGCGGACGTATCTTATATTTCATTATTTTCTTTAATTGTGGTAACCATGACCTATCATGGTACCTTCGTAGACAATAGATATAATGGCTTCATAGATACTGAGAGTTGATAGTTGAAATTAGAGTTGTTTCTTTCTATTCCTTATTCATATTGGGACTGTTTCTTTATTTTATCCTGTGTGACAGACAGAATGATAGATTTTTATAGTTTGTAGCCACTGATAGATAGATTATTCTTATTATCTTCTGCTATTGAACTAAACGAACGAATGCGATGAGATTAGGTGGTTCGCTTGGAGACTAGCAATAGTCTCCGAGTGTTGGTTACGCTAGGATACCCTCCCGGGGCGTGACAAGGACACATGCATCTCGAGGGACACGTACACCTAGTGCATCAATAATCGACAAAAAGCTAATGTGGATTCAATTAAGCAATAGTGCTAGAGTTATTATTACACGAACAAAGTGATTTAGTTAAGCAATACTAAAGTCATTATATCTCAAATATCAAATATTTATAGGAAAAAAAAACTCAAGCTCAACAATCAAATAACTACCCGGGGGAAGGGATACAAAAAAATTATATGTCAAAACACTAAGAAGAGAATTTTCAAATATAAATGGTAAAGTTAAAATTTAAGTTCGTTAAAATATAATAAAATATTTATATGTTATTTATGAATACTATATAAATAACTATAAATTTTATATATATAATTATTCGGTTTGGTTTGGTTTGGTTATTTTTTGTGATTTTTTTTAGTAAAAGCAAAATCAAACCAAATAGAATCCGTTTTCAAAATTTAAAAACCAAACCTATCCAAGCCAAATCAAATATCGAATTTTTTAATCGGTTTGATTTGGATTGCGGTTTGGTTTGATTTTTTAATCATAATCATGAACAACCTTATGCACACTTATCTAAAAATTATGAGAGTTACTTTGGTTTCCTATAAATTTTAGAAAATATTGTACAATTTGAAAAATATGATACCATAAAGTATAAATACCATTACACCCATGATAAGAAAAATATGATTTATAGATAAAATACTTTAAAAATAATAAAAATAAAAATTATTGGTGTCGCGTAAACCAAGACAAACAATAAATCATGTCGGGCTCGTGTCTGATTAATTTTTTTAATTAAACTAAATATTATCTCCATTTTAATTAATTGCTCCTATTAATTTGGCAACGAAATTACAAAAAATTATAAATTTTGTAATAACAGTAAATATTGGAATAATATTCCTTATGCCTATTTTAGTGAGGACTATACTAATTAATGTTGGATAGTAATGACAGTAAAATTAATAAAGAAGAGAAGATCACTACTGGCCTCTCTTTTGAATATTCTCAACGGATAGCTAGGCATGCATAAGCTATAAATTATTCCAATTATAACCCTCAACCTCTTGAGTGCCTCTAAAGTTCATTTCCCCTTGAAACAAACCTAAATATTATATTCCCTCCATTGTGAGATTACTTTACAACTTGTATAAAATGATAAAATGCATGCATTTCACCATTCACTACCTACTTGGTGTTTTGGTTTTATTTTTAAAAGATTTGAACATTATGATTTTGAGTTGAATTCAAATAGAAATCTTATTTAATTTATTGAATTCAAATGATCATAACTAAATACAGTAATATCATCCTATACCTGTCAATACCTTTTTCCTTCTCTTCTCCTAATTTGGTAACCTTTTTTCTCAAAAAGAAATTATTGAACTAATTCAAATTATAATTTTTTCAGTTTAGAATTTTAACATGAGAACTTAAAATGGTAATAATTGGAACCTCTCTTGGATATACTTCGTATAAGTTTGGGCTTGTTTGGAGAGGCTATTATAAATCTTCTTTGTTTGATTTATTTTTTAAAAAAAAAAACAGTCCAAGGCAAATTAAAGTGGTTCATACACCTATTTTATCTACTTAATGAAAAGAACGAACAATATTTTATATATAGAGTGAGAGAGTGGAGGGTTTTTCGGAAACAGTCTCTCTATTTTTATGAGGTAGTGATAAAATTTGCGTACATTTTATCCTCTTTAGACCCCACTTATGGAATTTCACTGGGTATGTTGTTGTTGTGTGTATATATATATATATATATATATATATATATATATATATATATATATATATCTATAAATACAAATATATATCTCTCCCCC
>JAPFFP010042120.1:0-14447 GCA_026153255.1 Solanum medicagineum | reverse complement strand
CTTCATCAAGGACTCTCTCACTCAAACCATCAATACATAGCACACATAACCTACCTTGATATCTAAGGGCCCCATCTTCCCCTTGGGAGAAAACCTCTATCTTGCCCTCTTTCACAAGGCCTTCAACTTAAGCAAGGAGGAGTCTAGATCTTGTTTTGCTACTACCTCATCAACCAAAGAAGATTTAGAACCATCAACAATAACACCACCATCACCCATATCTTCCAATCTCACCCCCAATCTAGCCAATTTATGCACAACCCTAGCCATCTCCTATCACCACCATCCACATGAGCTAGGCTACCCATAGACATTCGACTCAAAGCATCCGCCACAACATTAGCCTTACCCTGATGATAATGCACACTCAAGTCATAGTCCTTAAGGAGTTTTAGCCACCTTCTTTTCCTCAAGTTGAGATCTTATTGAGTGAAGACATATTGAAGTCTCTTATGATTGGTGAAGACATCAACATGTACCCCATATAAATAATGACGCCAAATCTTTAATGCAAACACTACGGCGGCTAATTCAAGATCATGGGTAGGGTAGTTCCTTTCATGTACTTGGAGTTGCCTAGAAGCATAGGCTATGACCTTACCATTTTGCATTAACAGAAAATCGAAACTGACTCTAGATGCATCACAATATACCACAAAACCCTCAAGCCTATCCGGTAGTGACATTATAGGAGCGGACACAAGTCTATCTTTCAATGTTTGGAAGCTTTTCCCACATTCATTGGTCCATACAAACTTCACCTTCTTTTGAGTCAATTTTGTCATAGGAGAAGTAATGGAGGAGAACCCATTCACAAACCTTCTATAGTAACCCGCAAGGCCCAAGAAACTCCTAATATCTGATGGAGTCAATGGTCTAGGTCAATTCTAATCACATCGGTTTTCTTAGTATTCACTTTTATA
The DNA here is from genome assembly GCA_026153255.1 of Solanum medicagineum. Lineage (NCBI taxonomy): Eukaryota > Viridiplantae > Streptophyta > Magnoliopsida > Solanales > Solanaceae > Solanum > Solanum medicagineum. The sequence goes on along the minus strand of JAPFFP010042120.1, from coordinate 13,524 downwards.
CCATCCCCCGACACCACATGACCCAAGAATGCAGCCTCCTTCAACCAAAATTCACAGTTGTCATATTTAGCATACAATCTCTCCTCCCTCAATCTTTGCAACACAACCCTCAAATGACCCACATGCTCCTCCCTACTATGAGAATAGATCAAAATATCATCAATGAAGACCACAACAAAGGAATAAAGGTAGGGTTTGAAGACCCTATTCATTAGGTCCATGAAGATGTTTGGTGCATTAGTCAACCCAAAGGACATCACCACAAATTCATAATGCCCATATCTAGTCTGAAAGGCCGTCTTGGGAATATCACATTCTCTCACCCTCTTTTGATGGTACCCAGACCAAAGATCAATCTCAGAGAAAAAGCTAATCCCTTGCAATTGGTCAAACAAGTCATCAATCCTTGGAAGAGGTTATCTATTCTTTATAGTAAGCCTATTGAGTTGCCGGTAGTCAATGCACATTCTAAGTGACCCATCTTTTTTCTTTACAAACAACATCGGTGCACCCTAAGGTGATGGGTTAGGTCAAATAAATCACTTCTCGAACAAATCTTTCAATTGCTCTTTTAACTCCTTCAACTCCACTGATGCCATACGGTAAGGGAGTGGAGATAGGTTGGGTGTCAAGAAGGAGATCTATGCAAAAATCTATGTCTCTTTCGAGAGGGACACTTGGAAGGTCATTTGGGAAGACATCAAGAAACTCATTTACAACTGGAACCGACTCAATGGAAAGGACTTTGGACTCCACATCTTTGACTCTCACAAGATGATACAAACACGTCTTGGAAATCAACCTATGGGCTTTAATGCATGAGATGAACCTACCCCTCATTACCTCATCATGACATTTCCACTCAAGGACGGGTTCATTTGGAAATTGAAACTTGAACCTATGGGTTCTACAATCAATTGAAGAATAGTATTCATACAACCAATCCATCTCAAGGATAACATCAAAATCAACCATATCTAAGTCAACAAGATCACAAGGTAAGATTTTATGCAAGATGCAAATCGGACAAATACTATGCACCCTCCTAGCAACAATAGATACACCAATAGGAGTAGAAACCTCAAATGACTCATCCAGCAACTCCGACTCAACATGAAACTTTTTAGCAACAAAGGAGGTAACAAAGGAAAGGGTGGCACCCGTATCAACTAAAGCATATACATCAAGATGAAAGATTTTCAACATATCGGTAACAACATCAGGGACCTCACGAACCCCTTGCCTTCCACGTAGAGCATAGAATCGATTATTCCTTGGGGCATAACCTTGAGGACCACCTCTACCTAGTGGAACCGCATTTGCACCCTGAACCTTGCCATGGTTTCTTGGACAATCAACCCTTTTGTGACCAAGCTCCCCTCATTCAAAACATGCATTGGAACCCTTCAAACATGGGCCCTTATGACTCTTCCCATATGTAGTACACACATCCTTAGGAGCCACACCAACAATACCTTCAGGCCTAGGGAAGTAATTGGCAAACCCCTTATTTGTATCATGAGGAGGCCTTTGGCCTTGAAATCTAGTACTCTTTTGGAACTTGCCCACAAAGCAAGCTCTCTTGGCCTCGTGGCCCCTCCTCTTTCTTAACTTTTCTTCTTTTATTTACTCGGCATATGTCATCAACCGAGACAATTCCATGTCACTAATAAGCAAGGCGGACTGGCACTCTTCACTTACCAAGTCGAAAACCCCATAATAAACTTATTCATCCTTGACCTGGAATCGGCCACCAAGTGAGGAACATACTTTGAAAGTTGGTTAACTTTGAGGGCATACTCCCTCACACTCATACTACCTTGTTTCAAGTTTATAAACTCAACAAACTTTGTTTTCCTAAGCTCAAGAGGGAATAACCAATTAAGGAAGGTCAATTTTGTTTCCTCCCAAAGCACCACATAGCCATTACCCTTCTCACCTGTCCATTGATCAAACCAAATTTGGGCCATCCCGTTGAGTTCGTACGACGCCAACTCCGCCTTCTTATTTGGTCTAACACCCATGATCGACAAGATTTTGTAGACCTCATAAATAAGCTCTTGTGCATCTTCATCTACCTTTGACCTATGGAAAATTGGAGGATTCATCCTCATGAATTCTCTTACCCTAGCTCCTGGAGTAGTAGCCTGAGGGGCTTGGGCCCCTTATTGGACTTGATTGACCACCACTTGGGCAAGCATACTAAGAGCATCTCGGAGCTCATCATTAGTAGGTTGCTCCTTGGGAGTTTAGGCCCGTCTTCCTTGAGTATTGGACATGATCTAACATAGGAGGAATAATCATTAGGGGTAAATACCTATTGCAACTCTATAGCACGACATAGGATATGAAGAAGGAAAACATTTTCTAAAACGCTTCATATCCTCCTATTCATAGTCATGGCACGCGGTGTGTTGGAATAGGACTCTAGTCAATGCAGTGTGTTGGAATTTGAGGATCTATCAACCTAGTGCTCTGATACCAAGTTTCTCACGACCCAAGCCTAGAGCCTAGACGTGACACGGTGAATGAGGAACCCGAAGAATCCCAAACAAGCCTCTTAACTTGTCATTACACATCCTTGGTCATGGAAGCATATAAAAGAAATGTAGAATAGAATGGGGCATTGGGGCTAAGGGAAATCTTTGCAACACATCAACATCCAAAGACAAGGAATCATATTTCATATCATAAATACATAAGTTGTCCAACAAACACCTCTACCTACATAGATAGAGCGGGACCAATACAAAGTAACCGAGCTCACCCTCATAGTCAAATAGAACATAAGATAGTGTCTCAATACATAGATAAGAGGAAAATATAAACCAAAGTACCAAAAATGGAGGGCCCACTGACAAGCTTAGAATAGCACTGTCTAGCCACGTGGAGGAGGATGATCAACTTGGGCATCGGGTCCTACATGGTGATATCATGTAGGCAAGAGTATCCGTTAGTATGTTTGAATGTACTAAGTATGTGAGATGCAATGCAACAAGAGATAAGCTTCAAAACCAACTTGCATAATAATAGGCAATAGGCATGATATAGCAATATGACATGTATGATCAATGTCTAAGTAAAACATGCTTTAGTAACCCATGCTCATATAGAATAACATATGTATAGAAGAGCTCAAGCTAGATTTCCAAAGTATAAACCCCTTGGTAGTTTAGTGATGCTGCCAAGCCATCACTTAGGTGGATGAGTATTCAGCCTCACCTAAATGGATGAGTACAAACCCCTATCTAGGTTAGTGAGTACAAACCCTCATCTTGGTTGATGATGATGCCACCCCATCACCCTGGTGGATGAGTATTCACCCTTATCTAGGTGGATGAGTACAAACCCCCATCTAGGTTAGTGAGTACAAACGCCCATCTTGGTTGATGATGATGCTACCCCATCACCCTGGTGGATGAGTATTAACCCTTATTTAGGTTATCCAGGCTCTTGTCCCCCCCACCCACACCCCCGGATCGGGCATGGTCTGATGCAACACTTTATAAAGAGTATATCAAATAATCTACAACACTTAACATAGGATTCATAATGTACATAACCTTGTTTCATCATCATATCATATCTCATACTTTGGGCCTTCATTTTCTCAAGAAACCTTAGCCAGACATTTTCTCAATCACCTTGGGTGTGTGTAATGGGGGAAAAAGATCATGCAATTTAGAGATGAAATCATGCAAGAAAATCAATAGTAAAACCATGAATCAACACCTTGCAACACCCCCAAGACATTCACATCAAAACCCTTCATCAAATCCAACATTAGATCCAAGATTTAGAGCTTAAAACATGCTAAAACAATCATACTTTCATGAACTAAAATTACTGTGCAGTAAATTTCTCAATATACAAGACCCGCATGTAAAAACAACTTTAAATCATGCATTATTAAGTAAAAGAGGTTTTAGGCACTATGGGTGGAAAGACCCAATGGTTCAACACCACATACCTTAGCTTCGAAGAAGTTCTTGGTGAACGTTGACAATGGAGACTTGAAACTTGAAGAGAATCCTTAAATCTGGATGAGGGTTTTGAGTCTTGGAATTTGGAGTGAAAATATGGTTAAGTGTTTTGGGGAGTATTGGGAAATATTTAGAATGATATAAGGCTGAAATTTGACCAAGTATAGATAAAAACATATTTGAACAACTTGGGCCCAACACTTAAAATATTTTGGACCACACTTGAAAATCTGCAAGAGGACAAACACATCTCCATGTTATGGAGAGTATACAGAGTGAAATTTGCACTAAGGCGCGCCCAAGGCGCGTCGTGGAAGCATTGCGGAGAGCTCACTGGAAACCGTCACTTGAAAATTTATAATTGCTCTTCTTTCGCTCTTAAATTAAGGTTAGACCCTATCTCACCTAATTTTGACCCCCAAATCGCAAATATGAAGTCGATGTTTTGAAATAACAAATAGATTTTTAGATATAAGGAAATCAATATTCCAAGCATTCCGAGGCATGTTTTTGGGAACTTTTTAGGGTCGTTTCAGTAAAGAAAGTGATGGATGCTAAAAGTATGGCCAAATGGATCACTTCTAGAGGGATTGTCCAAAGTGGGCCAAAAGGGCCCAAGCTGCCACACCAGCACCCATAGTGAGAGAAGATCAAGAAGATTCTCCTAATGTCTCCCTAGATGTTTTGACAGGTGTGATTTGATTCCTTACTTACTTTTGATGTTATCTATGAGAGAGAAAATTATGTCTCTATAGAGTTAAATGTTACCACCTAAGGATAAGATGTGAGGTCTTATACCACCCTGAGTAGAGCTGTCATTCCAGAGATAAGAATGATAATGATATAAAGGAAAAGATGAGCTACTAAGAGCGATAGTTGATTGAGTCTTGCAGCTAGAGTTATATACCTATTAGGTAAGTAACAAGATGATGAGTCGATCGCCATAAGTTTGATGAAACAGTCGTGAGTACCCTATGATTGTCATGATGAGGTATAGAGAGAGAGTTAGTGTCAGGATGTGTTAGAGTATGCTCAAAACTAGAAAAAGTTCTATGTTGATGTATTCTGGCATTTGTATTGTGAGGGTGAAACTTAAAGGTTAAATAAGTGAGAAGAGTGCTTTCAATATGATATATCTACACTAGGCTTACAATTCTGAAGTAAGAGCCCCATGAGGGATATATCGTTATGACCTTATCCAGGTAAGGGGGTATAGCGAGTAGAGGAATGGTCCTTGAATTGCGAAGAGGGGATATGTTGATTGAATACGTGCTATGAGATTTTAGTGGGCTTATGCTCCAAAATTTACCTAGTAATTGTAAGTTTTTGTGATGATTGGAGAGGTGTAGGCGACATGCACATGGTAGAACTAGACTCTGAGCTTGAATTTTGAGGAGTAGTAGTAAAGAGGAGACAATTGTGAGAGTAATATTCTTAGTTGGAGATTCGCTTTAAGAGGTTACCATAGTGTGTTTGAGAGGAACATGCTGATTCATAAGGAAAAGTGATGCTATGAGCAGAGTACAAGTGCCCCTTAGGTAAGGCGAGTCAGAAGGGGAAAGACCAATAGATAAGAGAAGGCTCGGGATGTGCATCCATGTTTGCGTAAAGATGCATGCAACTCTAAGTTATGACTGCTAGAAGAATCTAGATAGTATATTTGAGTTTTCAATATAGAGTAGGCTGAAGTGAGCATTCTTTGCTATCACGAGTAGTTAAGTTGATTAGGGCTTATGGATAGATGATGATGAGTTTTCCATTATAGTCTAAGTCTTATATAAATGAGTCTATGGGGGAACAAAAGTTAAGCGTTAGCACGCAAAAGAAGAGGTTAGATCATAAGTTGTGGGAAGTGGTTATGTACGCTATTAAGAGCAACAAATATAGAGAGATTTCTATAGTGACACGAGGAAGCTAAGAGAGTCTTAGTAGCTATTTTATATATGCGATGATAGTATAATAAAAGAGATTAAGATACCTATTCTTGCGGATAGTGATTCCTCAACCGTGTGGAGGTGTATGCTTATAGCCTAGTAAAAGGAAATGTATTCGCAAAACTTGAGAGATGACCCCTGAGCTAAAGGGGAGATGAAGATGTGATAGACTGAAGTAGATCTTGCATTTTCGATGGCGATAGGTTGATTTGGATGAGGCATCAATTCTTTGCCATCTCCTACATTCCTTATGCTTCAGTACGGATGATACATTATTCCTGTCAAGTATACGACTATCATGCCCATGGCCTAGTCCATTCTACCACTTGTTGATTGTTATTCATATTGAGTTGTGAGGATGAAAAATGATGAATTCATTCATTAATTTTTGATCTTACCCCATAGATCTTATCCCTTGTTTTGAAGTTTGTTAACCGTTGTATTGTATTGTATTGTTAGTTTAAGTACAATGTTTGTTTTAATTGTAATTTAAAATTTTATCGTATCGTATCTTCTAAATCCATTATTAATAACAACAAAAAGACCTATTTTATGTAATGATCAATTTGGTGTGGTTGTATCATTATTTTAATATTTTCTTCTTATTTATTTTATTTAATTTATTATTTGATGATTCTATTTTATCATTCACCCTATCTTTTTATGATATCTACCACACACCCTATAATTTCTCGTAGGTTTATCATTCAAATTATGGATATATGAAATTATGTAACAATGGAGAACAATACAATCTATCCAAACATTGTATTCATAGAAATAATACAGTATGACACAATACAATACATTGCAAGACAATACAATACATTATGAAATAATACATAACAACCATCCAAAACAAATTGTAAATGTTTCCACTACTATTTTAAATGAGATGTGACCTGAGTTTTATAATGTAAATAATTCTGTGAACCCAGAATGAGTCTCGATAGACGAGGGAGATTATACCTTATTATGAATGTTCCCAAATAAGATTTCTCGATTGAATTGTGCTAATGATCTTTGTTCTAACTTCTTTGAGTGATCCTCTCTTCCCAGTCTTGATAGAAATGTTGATGAGAGTAGAAGAGTGATAGTTGATAAGACAGTGTGAGGGTTCTTTATTCTGATGTCATTTGACTCATGCCTTGACCTTCGATCCGATATACCATTATTGACGGTAGGATGTAGAGTATCAAGTTCGTAGTATCGTGCTTATTTTTCTTGAGGAGTAGTATTTGTAGTTTCACCAAAGGGGGAGATAAAGTGTTCCTCTAGGCCCTAGTAGTGATGCTGATAGTAGTAGACTGAGAATAAGGATAGATGAGGAGGAGTGAATGTATCTTTATTATGACATTGGTGTTGAACTTGGGTCATATAGGGATAGAGATAGGGAGGAGGGGAGAGATGAGACCTTATGATGTGCAACAGATAGGTAAGAGTATGTTGGAGTACCCTTGAGTGGGAGCTGACTGAATGGTAGAGGTAAAAATCCTAAGTAGGCTTGAAAATTCTTAGATACAGGTAAAACGGTTAGAGTGATAGGCTTGAATACGGGGTTGTTATTATGTGAGTATTGATGATAAACTATTAAAGATTTTGTGACGAGAGTTTCATGTAAGGATAGTGGGCTAGGGAAGAGGACTAGTGATCTCTTAAAAAAAGTGCCTATGGGAGGATAGAGCTTGAGTAATGAGGGTCAGACTTGTATGGATAAGATCATCTTAGCAATAGCACCTTGAGGCTCTAAAGTAGGCTTGTATAGAATGAGAGGATGTGGATAGGTACGGAGTTGAATAGGAGTTATAAGCTTTAATTGATAGACTAGAGTGCTATGAAAGGGAGCACAATTGAGGTGGAGAATTGAGCTTGAGATTGCCCGCAGACTCTTGATATCACGATGGTCCCCTTTCTCGATTAGAGTTGATGATTTCCTTCTGGAGTTCAAAGAACTGATTGATGAAGTTTTTAAACGATTTGAATTGATTAAATTTCGATGTTCCATTCGTGCCTGATGGTGAGGATCTTGATGATAATTTCTCTACTCTTAATCTGAACCAAATAGTCTATCTGAGTTGATGTATCTATTCATGAGTCTGAGTAAAGTTTGTTGAGCTTGGTGAGGAGTCGAGAGTTTGATTAGTTGATATCAGTATTAATATGAGTCTTGAGTCTATTCGTACCATAATGTCCACCTTTATTTATCATTCAAGGCCGAATAATACCAAGTGGGAGATGATGTAACACCTATTAAATTACCAAAATATCCCTAGAGGGAGATGTGCACATAACACGTCTTCCCATTCTTCAATGGAAAATCTTAAGTTGGTTATGCAATCAGCATAAAAAATTGAATGGAGAAGTGGACTCAGTTAATTTTAGAGCAACCGGATCAAAAGATAATTTTTCGATGCAAATATCCAAACCAATGTTGGTGTGTGAAAGAGGCGTGATGTGCCTTTATCGCGTACCAAAACTTATTTTTTAAAAACAAATTCTATGGGATTAGGAAATCTCATTCAGAGAAATTTTTGGTGAAAAGAACCAAAAATATACCTTGTTTGTGCCGCTGACCGTATATCTCGAGAGGGACTTTTTTCAAATTTCGAGGGGCATTTTGGACCATTCCAAACCCCTCCTGGACTTAATATATGATCAAACTGGGTTTTTTTAAGTGTAAAAATGGTTTTAAACCCTATTATAGGTCCTTGAAAAAGACTAGGGCTAAAGAGGAGAGAAGAGGAGCAAGGAATTGAGGAGTTCGAAGCGAGTTCTTTAAGGTTGATTTTCCAAAGGTTCAATCCAGGTATGTAAGGCTAAACTAAAGCATGGGATTATTCCCCCATGTGCCTCATAGATAGTCATAGATGAGTTAAGAGTTCATGAGTCCCCATACATGTTTCTTAAAGGTTTTCTTGAAAATTATATTAATTACGTGTATTTTCGATATTGATAATCATCATAAACTTGTTTTCTTGAATTGGATACTTTTCATGAGATATTGTATAACCCTACATGATAACTTTTAAAGCATGCATGAATGAACCTAGGGATTGAGTCTAGAGCCTTTATTTGAGAATTTCGATTGTGATTGTGATGTGAGAATGATGATAAGTTGATAGAACTTGATAGTCCTGTGAGTATCCATAAATGAACTCAAATAATTTGTCTATGATTGTTCTCTAATGATTGTCCTAACCCTAGAGAAATTGATTGAGATGTTGATTGTTGAGATGATTTGAGTCTCTTTGAGACTGATTGAATGATGAGTGCCTTAACGAAGATGATTGAGATGATCTGCTTGAGCTGATTTGATTGAGATGGACTGTCTTATCAGAATTGAGTCTTAGGAGGAGTATCAAACACCAAAAAAAGTAAGAGAAAAACCAACTCTACCATTAACGATATTGCCAAGCGTAGGTGAGGATTAGAACCTCTACATTACGTTGAGGTTCCCTCTTAACAGAAGTCCCTGAAACAATAGAGGACTTGTTTATTGCCGACTCTATTATGGATTATCTATTATGGTTTCGATTCATTCTCTACCTAGCAAGGCAACACAGGCGGGATGTTGTAGAATTACTGGCTCATAAGTGACTATTGTCGGATAAGAGAAACTCCTCGAAAGTTCTCATACTGACTATTCCGAGTTGAGATAAGATGAGATGAGTTGAGTTGAGTCCCATTGAGTTGAGTCTAATTTGATTGATGAGGTTGATTGGTCGATTGGTCACTTGTCTACTCATTATTCTTGCTTTAGATAGACATTTGGCATTTTGATTTGATTATATTCTAAGTTTCCATACTATTCTACCTGTTTGGATTTCATTCTGCTATTTTATATACCATCCATTCCACTACTGATGCCACTAGGCGCTGCATCATTTCATGATGCAAATACAAGATTTAGAGATTGTCAAGAAGTGCATCTATGAGGGTCTATCGCAGTCAGCAGAGTTAGTAAGCCTCCTTTAATTTGGAGGACCATTATTTACTTTCATCTAGCTATTAAAGTAAGACTCTTTAGAGTAGCTTTATTATTTCTTGAGTTGAGGTAGTTATGGGTCTTTCATTTGCACCAATTTATAATGATAGAGGATTCATTGGCTAGAGTTGAATGTTGATGTTAAAACTTGTAAGCTAGTTTTCTTCTAACTAGCCCTTTTTATTTATAATGCTATTTGAGATCAGATATGCCCATTATACTCTTTAGTCTTTCGCTGATTTGTAGAGTTATGGAATGAATGGATGTGATAAGGCCAAGTGGTTCGCTCGGGAACTAGCAATAGTCTCTGAGTGCCGGCCTTGTCTAGGGTACCATCCCGGGGCATGACATCAATTCTCTGTTGGTTCGACCCCGACTTCATGTTGGGTAAATATACTTTTGACAATTGCCCACGCTTGAACTTGTGAAAAGTGTATTAACACATCAAAGCAACAAAACATTGTTGCCAGCGAAATGACGTTAGATTTCCTTGAAGAAGTGTTTTGGTAATTTAGTTTATTTTCTTTGTTGTTTTTGCTAATTACCAGGTGAAGACACGAGCAGCTTAATGACATTACTTACCTAGACGATATCACAAATGTCAACGAGGTTAGACCAAATGTGGCGGGCAATATTGGTGTAATACGCTTGCCACCAGCTGACAGAAATGTACTTCATATCACCAGAACCATGCTGCAGTGCAAATAAAAAGCTTCTACGGTAAGCAACCAAATGAAAACCCTCTTTACAACATAAGGAACTTCTTGGATTTGTGTAGCCTATTCACATTCAAGAATGTAGCTTAAGAGTTCATCTATCTTTACTTGTTCTCATTTTCATTATCAAGGGAAGCTTCAAAATGGTTGGCTGAACTTCCAGTCATATTAATTACTTCTTGGGATGAGCTAAAAGATGCTTTTATCAAGAGATTCTTTCCCCTATCGAGGATGCTGAAATTGAGGGATAGGATCCAAAACTTCAAATGAGTGGAGGGAGAACTAATTCAGGAGACTAGATTCTTGTTGCAATGCCCAAATGATGGAGTTCCTGACCACTTGCTTCTCTATTAATACTTCTATCAAAATCATGATGTGGTTAATAAGACCGTTGCTGATAATTTGGTTCATGGTAGATTAATGAAGCAAACATTTGCTGAAGCAACTGAGTTATTGGATGAAATGACAAAAACTCAGAGATTTTGGTATAAATTGCATGATATAGTTACTCCTCTCACCTTGGGGATGGCAAAAGAGCAAATAAAAAAGAACCAAGAATGAGACAAGAATATGGCAAAAGTGATGACACAACTCAATCTCTTGACAAAGCATGTTGCAGGGGTTCCTCAAGTGATTAATGCTATTGGAACACGTGAAAACTTATCCCAAGAGGTTGTCGTGTATGACAAAGATATCCAGTTCTTGTATCAAGTAGGTGCCTTTTGCTTACATGTTCAAAGGCAAAATTCCAACCAAGGTTGGACCAATAGGGTAAATATAGAGACCGTGGTTTGAACTGGAGAGAGCAAGAGGCTGAAAGAGAGTGCGAAGTACCTCCACATAAGTGTGCAAAGTTTGGAGAGCCTATAGCTGATCTTAAACACTATTAGACTGAGGATATTGTTGGCTCAAATTTTGAACAAAGTGGACAATTCTGACAAGGTGCTCAAAGAGATGAAAGTTCACTTCTCAACATTGAACCAAGTTGTCACATCACATTCGATAGCTATTAAACACCTCGAGTCTCAAATGAGTCAAATCTCCTCTCAGAGGAGACCACCTAGGAGGTCTTCCAAGTGATATCATTGCCAACCCTAAGAAAGACCATACACATGTTGATGTTTGAATGATACTTGTTTACATCGTACCACGACGTTAACTAAGGCACTTGTTTTGAGGCAACCCAAGTTTAATTTCTAATTTTTAGTATTTTTTTGTTGTTTTGTAGTTTATAGGTGTTGGATGTTGGGTCTTTGAGTTGAAGGAAAAAATGTGAAGTGATTGAAATATTTGTGAAGAGATGTAAGTTTGCGAATTATCAACACAGTTGGCGAAGTAACAGGAGATCACCAAATTTCAAGCTAAAAATTGCACAGGGGTCACTATTAAAAGGTCGAGTAAAGAGATCAATAGGCAAATCACTGATCCAATTCTATGAGGTAAGTTGTCCTTGCAAGGTACCCCTTCTCCCTCCTATTAGGTCAAATTTTGTGATGGAGGCCAATGTGCGACTCGCTGAATCAGTCGGTGATGTTAAGTATCTCATAAAATAAACCCTAGCATGAATTAAAGGGTATTTTGAATGTCTTTATTCTTCAACCTTCCACTTTTCCCTTTACTTTCCCACACTACCCCCATACACCCCTTCACTTTCCTGATGTCGATTTTCAAGTTTTTGGAGTGTTTTTTAGTGTGTTCACATCGAGTGCACATCATCTCCTTGTTCTAAAGCTAGATTCATAGGCATTTCCTCTTATTTTTCAATTTCAAGCCATTATTCATTTGTTTTTGGTGCAAATAGTAATGAATCTCGTGTGGGTACTTCTTCTTGCTTGTTTTTGAGCCTATGATGTTGTATTTGTGCTTGTGTGCCTCGAATAGATTCTAGATAGGTACCCCAATTGCAGTGACTTTTGAGTTTCAATTGATTTTTGATGGCTTGTGTGAAATTGATGTCAGGGGTATTTTTCATGAAATTTGTTGAAAATGGGTTGAAATCATGCTTTGATGTGTTTAGATTTTGTTAGGAGTCCCGATGCTTGGTTTTGGTTTTGAATTGATTTGAGATGACTGAAACTTGATATTTGGGATAGTTATAGAACATTTATGGGTAAAGTTTGAGTAACCATATGTCTGTGATTGACATGTTTCCCTAATGATGGATTAGTGATGATTCCCTTAAGGGTTATATGTCGATCAAATACCCATACCTTTTTTTTCCGATGAAGTATGAGTAATTGGGAAGCTTAGGGTAGTGGGTAAGGTACATGCATGTTCATAGTGGTGTTTTTCAAATGTGTTTGGGTGCTCATAGTGCAAACATTGGGTTTAAAATGCATTGGTGAACTATCAAGGGTCTATTTGGCGAGCTTTTTCGAGTTCACCAGCTTGATCGGGGAATCGCATTTTGGGGTGACAAGTTCACCGTCTTTTACAAACCCCAAAATGTTTTGAAGGGGAATTTTTGGTGAGATATTGATGTCTTGCCGATTCGATTTGGCAACTCGAGAAACATGACTCCACCTAGCATAGTTGACAACTGTGTCCTCTACAACCATTTATGCTTGCCAAAAGTAATTTGCAACTCGCAAAATATCTACAAGCACCGAAGCTAGTACTTTGAAATATGAGTTTAGGCTTTGATTTTGATTTCGATTTTGATTTTCTTGAGCTTAATGTTTTTTAATGTTTAATGCATGAATGGGATAAGTTATCAACAACAACAACAACAACAACAACATACCCAGTACAATCCCATAAGTGGGGTCTGGGGAGGGTAGAGTATACGCAGACCTTACCACTACCTCATAGAAGTAGATAGGCTGTTTCTTGTGGACCCTCATCTCAAAACCCATAAGCAAAAAGAACCAGATATGACAAAAGGAAAGGGAGGGAACAAAAAAGTG
>JAPFFP010042119.1:0-14447 GCA_026153255.1 Solanum medicagineum | reverse complement strand
AGCAGCAATAAACACCGATATCAAGCAAGAATCTATAATCAGTAATTTGAATCCTAAATCCTAAAAATCTCAATAAAGAAATAAGCACAAGCAAGAATCAATAATCCATAACTAGAACAAATAAGAATCAATACTTCTAGTATTTTAAATTCTACGTAGCAACTTGAACAGACACAATAGTCAGCAAGCAATGTATAGTAGATACAGTAGTCAGCAAGCAATATGCAGGGGAATATGCAGAAAAGGCTGTGTCAGCAAGCAATATGCAGGGGAATAGTCAGCAAGCAATATGCAGAAGAATCAATACACATTAATCAGCAAGCAATGTACAGTAGAAACAATAGTCAGCAAACAATACGGATAAATTGAACCATATGCAGTAGATATCAATATACAGTAGTAACAACAAAGGAACCAGCAAGATATCAGAAAATAGGAGAGAAACAAACAAAGAATGGCTGGAACAAGAAATTGAACAAGAAAGGAAGGGGAAACTGACCGGAACAGGATTTAGATGAAGAAAGAAAGGAGGAAAAAAAGGGGGATATCACCTGAGCAATTAGGCCAAAAAATCAACTGTTGACCGTCACCAGAAAGCTTCATCGGAGTTGCCGTAACTGTTGCCGAAACTCTTGTGTCACCGTAGATCGATGGGATGTCGACAAAAACTGGGAGTCGCCGGAGAAAGAGATCCCGATCTGGGCTTGGGATAGAGATCCCGATGCCGGAGAAAGAGGTCGCCGCGAGAGCGACCTATCGCCAGAGAAAGAGACCGCCGAGAGAGCGACCTATCACCGGTGAAAGAGCTCGCCGAGAGAGCAACCTGTCGCCGGAGAAAGAGATCGCCGGAGAAGCTTCAAAGAAGATGTAGATCGTGCTTCACAGTCACCATTTTGTTGGGTCCACATATAATTCCGACTCGACACCCAAGAAAACTGATCCATCCATAACCTCACCTATCACAAAACCTATTTTAAATTCAATGTTTAGAATGATATGAGGGTGAAAAATGGCTTAGAATAGGTATTTTCACGTTTGGGAACACTTAGGCCTAAGACTTTATGTCCGAAGTCAAAACTGACTAGAAAATTACATAAGTGCATGTCAGGGGCGTGAAAAGCTCTCTAGAATTAAAATTTTGGAAAATTGAAATTGCTAACCGTTTACTCTTAAGTCGGGGTTAGACCCATTCTCCACTCAAAATGACCTCTAAACAAGAGTACGAAGCCAGATTTTTGATATCGCGCATGGATTTTGAGATATATGGAAATTATGATTTTGGGCACTTTAGAGGCACATTTTCAGGCATTTTTTTGGGGTAGTTTCAATCCACATGTCCCTTCATCTACTTGAGTCGAGTTTGTAATTAATAACCAAGTAATACAAATTCTATGATTTTAAGTTCTAAGTTTCTTGAATTTGGTTGAGTTCTCAAAAATATACTTGAGTAAATAGATGAGTTACATTGTTATACCATGAAATCAGAATACTAATCATATGCTTGATAGCCTAGCCCTAAATTTCATTACCTTTTTATGTGTTGAACTGAATTGTGATCGTGAATCTAATTTTATGAGCTGAGTAAGTTGAGCATAGGAGTACATTCTCTTGTTTTACATATGCACATAATGATCACCTAATGTGTCTTATGTGTTGAGCATGATTGATATGATATTAACTGACCATAAAAGTGAGTTTCTTGCATAATGTGAGTTGGAGTCTTGAGTTGGATTGCATTGAATGTTAATCCTGAATTACTGAGCTATTGAGTTGAGCTTTCTCAGATGAGTCAAAGAGATGAGCTTGAGTTTATTTTTGTGAGCACATTTTAATCTTAGAAAGAGTATTGAGCATCGGGTTGGGTAAGAGGAAACACTCCAAAACTACGTTGCCAGCGTAGAATAGTCGTTAGTTAAGTTTGGCGGCTTATGCCCTAATAGATGGACATCCTCTTTGGATCCGAGAGAAAGGGAGAGGTTGAGGTCCTTTACCTTTGCAAGTTTAGAACGGCAGTGGCAATAATGTTTGGTTCATTGTGCATCACCAAATTCATAGTGATACAGAGTTATGTCGGTTAGATAAACCTTCAAGCAACACTTGACTATGCATATCATTATTTTCGGATTGAGCATATCATTATTTTGGAACTGAGTTGCATAAAACATTGAGTTAAATTTTGAAGCATGAGTTAAAACCTTAAATTTACATCATTTATTTGAGCTCAGTTATGAGATGATGAGTTGAGTCTTGAATCGAGTCAGTTGATTTGAGTTTTTGCCTTATTTATTTCGTTGAGCTAATTTACATACCGATACATTCCATGTACTAATACCCATTTGGGCCTGCATTGTTAATGATGCAGATATAGGTGATAGAGGACTTCAGTAGGCACACCATTGAGGTTCAGTTTCCATGTTTCTAGTGTTGTTGAGCCCTCCTTGCTATTCGAGGAGCCTTTCTTTTATTTTATTGGTTATTTCCTTTTTCTATGAGATGGGTAGCCATGTCTTGTCATGGTACCATCTAGGTGTTTAGAGGTAGAGGCTTCATAGATTACGAGTAGAGAACTGTTTAGTATTTTTCGTTTATTCCCTTGGTCAATTAAAGTTGTTTAATAAGAACTTTATTTCTTCATTGGTAACTTATACTTGAGTAATTCTTCCGTTGTTGAGTAAGATGCGATGTTGAGGCCAGGTGGTTCTCTTAGGTAATCAACAATGGTTCTTTAAGTTCTGGCTATGCCGAGGGTATGCCCGGGGCCAGACAAATATGGTATCAGAGCACAAAGTTCACGTGTCCTAAGGAGTCTATGAAGCCGTGTGTAGTAAAGACTTGTTTATAGGTGTGTTGTGCACCACACTTTATAAGCTGGAGGTTATGGGACATTGGGAAGGGTTACACTTTCTTGTTATCAAAGTTCATGCAATAGAGTTTAACTCTATAAAACTCTTTTCTAATTTATATATTACGCATCAAAAGATCATGCCTCCTAAGCGTACTACCACTCAAAGAGATGCTTCAACTAGCAATGCTGAGAATTCCCTATTAGAAGTGCCTACTGAGATGGAGACAAGAGATCAAGTCGACCTGCTAGGACCGCAGGAGTTCCACAGGTGCCTACTGCTCCACCTGTTCCTGCCATATAGGCTGATTTCAGCGGAGCTAATACTATGCTCACTCAGTAGGTAGCCTCACAAAGTGGGAATTAGGGTTCACAAGCTCCTAGTTCTAGCTCCCAAGAGACATCAACCTCCATCAAACTTAAGGAGTTTTTGAGGATGAACCCGCCAATCTTCACAGGGTCCAAGGTTGAGAAGGACCCCTAAAACTTCATTGATGAGATGTGGAAGGTGTTGAAGGCTATGCATATGACAGAGATCGAAGGAGTTCAATTTGCCTCTTACCAACTTAAAGATGTGGTGAATTTGTGGTTTAACAAGTGGGAAGAGGATCAAGGTGAGGATGTTGACCCTATCGAGTGGAGTCAGCTTGACGGCGCCTTCCTTGACCACCTGTTTACCCAGGAGTTGAGGGAGTCAAAGATTAAGGAGTTCGTGAATCTAAAGCAAGAGTGGTTGTTCTCCAAGGGGTATAGTCTCAAGTTCATCCAGTTATCCAGGTATGGTCCGGAGATGGTTCAAGACATGAGGGCAAGGATGAGGAAGTTTATATCTTGCTTGTGCAAGCATGTGAAAAAGGACTATAAGGCAACTTTGTTGATTCTAGGTATGGACATCTCTAGACTCATGGCGTTTGCTCAACAACTCAAAGAGGAAAAGAAGAGGGACAGAGAGGAGCATATAAGTATGAAGGCTAAGTCAGAAGGGCCTGAGCCTAGCCAAACTAAGCATAATAAAAGAGATAATTTATACTTTCAAAAGAGGCATCCAGTATACACACTATCATCAGGCAACGCACCGACTCCAAATAACAGGTATGATAAAAGTACCAAATTCAGTTGAACATTAGAACACAGGGTTCGTAGGCCAGTATGACCCTTGGCTCTAAAGGAAAGCCACTCTGTGGAAGTATGATAGAATGGATTTGGGAGAGTGCAAAGATATAGGAATTTGTTGCTACATGTGTGGCCATACAGGTCATTGTAAGAGGAAATGTCTCACTTTTAGGCAATAAGACATAGTCTTCTATTATAGTACAGTGGTAACCAGAGAGGTAATGCATAAGGGTTAGGCTATGGAAGAAACTGTCCACATGCAATGGGGAATTGATAAGACCAAGTGGTTGCATTAGATTTTGTGACAGGTATGCTTTGAGTCTTTACCTTTTATTGTTATGCTTTACTTGATCCGGGTGCAACTATGTACTTTGTGACACCATATGTGGCTAGTAAATTTAAGATTTCTCCTGAGTGTTTACTTGAGCCTTTCTCTATTTCTTCTCTTGTTGGTGAGTCTATTCTAGGTGAGAGATTCTATAGAGATTGTGTAATGTCCATATACCATAGGGATACTCTTGTTGATTTTATTGAGTTAGAGATGGTTGACTTTGATGAAATTCTTTGTATAGACTGGCTTCACATTTGCTATGCCTCTGTTGACTGTACAACCTGAACTGTCAAATTTCAGATTCTGAATGAGCCAGTTATAGAGTGGAAGGGAGATTCTGTTGTGCCTAAGGGTAAGTTTATTTCCTACCTTAAGGCTAGGAAGTTAATCTTTAGAGGATGTATCTATCACCTCGTGTGAGTTAAGTATGATGATGTCTAGCCTCTTGCCCTTGAGTTCATCTCAATTGTGAGGGAGTTTCCGAAAGTGTTTTTTGAAGATCTACTTGGAGACCCACCTTAGAGGGAGATTGATTTTGGAATTGATGTTCTCTCGACACTCAACTTATCTCTATTCCACCATATAGGACGGCCCTTGCTGAGTTGAAAGAGCAGTTGAGAGACTTGCTAGAGAAAGGTTTTATTAGGCTGAGTGTTTCTCCCAGGGGTGCTCCGGTCCTATTCGTAATAAAGAAGGATAGTTCACTTAGAGTGTGCATTGACTACCGCCAATTGAATAAGGAGAAAATCAAGAATAAGTAACCCCTTCTGAAGATCGACAACTTGTTTGATCAACTTCAGGGTGCCACTATTTTCTCCAAGACCGACTTGAGATCAAGCTATCACCAGTTGAAAGTGAGAGAATGTTACATCCTGAAGATAACTTTCCAAACCTAATATGGTCACATTGAGTTTTTGGTGATGTCTTTTGGGTTAACAAATGTACATGCTTTATAGACTTGATGGACAGAGTATTAGGCCAGTACCTTGATATATTTGTGATTGTGTTTATTGACAATATTATTGTGTATTCAAGAGATGAGAAGGAGCATGCGTATCACCTCAGAACCACTTTATCGACCCTAAAGTATAATGAGTTATATGCAAAAATGCTAAAGTGTGAGTTTTGGATCAAATATGCGGCATTCCTAGGCTATATGTTTTTGGACGATGGTATATGAGTGGACACACAATAGATTGAGGTGGTCGAGAACTGGCTCAAACCAAACTCTCCAACTGACATAAGAAGACTTTTGGGTTTGGATGGTAAATACCGCAGATTTGCTAATGGGTTCTCTACCATATCTGTACCATTTCAACTGACTCAGAAAAAGGTCAAGTTTCAATGGTCTGATGAATGTCCGAAAAGTTTCCAAGATTTTAAAACAAGGTTGACTACGACACCAGTTTTGGCCGGCCTAACAGAATAGAGGATTTTATAATATATTGTGATGCATCTAGAGTCAAACTAGGTTTTGTGTTGGTGCAAAGGGGAAAAGTGGTAGCTTACACTTCAAGACAACTTAAGGTTCATGAGAGGAATTATCTGACTCATGATCTTGAGTTAGCAGCAGTAGTGTTTGCTCTCAAGATTTGGTACCACTATTTGTATGGATCACATGTTGGTGCCTTCATAGACCATAAAAGCCTACAATATGTCTTTGCCCAAAAGGAGCTTAATTTGAGGTAGAGGAGGCTTGAATTGCTCAAGGATTATGACATGAGGATCCTCTACCACCCATGTAAAGCTAACATAGTTGCTAATGTTCTTAGAAGGTTGTCTATGGGAAGCACCACTCACGTAGAGGAAGAGAAGAAGGAGCCAGCTAAAGAGGTTCATAGAATGGAAAGATTGGGAGTTCAACTAGACGAATCTAGTGAAAGTACCGTTCTTGTGCAAAATGGGTCTGCACTATTACGACCCAAGAGTAGGGACTAGACGTGACACGGTGAAAGGGGAACCTGAAGGAACCCCAAACAAGCTTCTTAGCATATAAATCACATATCCTTGGTCATAGAAGCAAAACATCAACAACAAGAGACATAAAGAAGGGAAACGGGACTAAGGGAGATATTGGATAATCATAAAACATTCAAGAGTTAATACCATCACGTAATTACATCAATTGTTCCAACAACGCCTCTAGCATAGATTGGGTGGGGGCCAAGACACTTTCCGGGTTCACCCTCATTATATCAAATGTTCAACATAAAGATATAACAAAAGCAAGAGTAGCATAGCTAGAGTCCTTGAACATGAGGACTCACCAAAGCTTATATTCAAGATGCCAATCTAGCCATGTGGAGTATGATTGTGAGGAGCTCTGGTTCATACATGGTAACATCATGTAGGCATACAATATTCATTAGTACGTTTAAATGTACCAAGTATGTAGGATGCAATGCAATAAGACATAGGCAACTTAGACAAAATGCATAATCATAAGCAATAGGTAAGTATGATAACAATATACATACATGATCAATGCTTAAAGTAAAACATGCTTGTAAAACATACAACCTGAGAATATAGATTTCATACGTAAGAAGGGACCATACTCACAGACCAAGCAAACTATTACTTAGAATCCAAGGCGTATCATCCCCTTGGAAGGTGATTGAGGTATCTACCCCTCAACATGGTAGATGGGGATGTCACCCCCCATCATAGTGGCCAAGGTATATACCCCTTAACATGGTAGATGGGCATAGCACCCCCATTATTATTGTCAAGGTATATACCCCTCAACATGGTAGATAGGCATAACACCCCCCATCATAGTTGTTGAGGCATGTCAACCCCTCAACACGGTGTGGTCAACTTGCAACAATATAGATACTTTTCATGAATTCAATAAAGACATACAATCCCTTCATCATCATAGGGTCACTTGACTTGTAAACCATATCATAGACCATCAGTAACCCAAGAATTCATGTCAAGACATTTTATCAAACACTTGGAGGGTATGTAATGCTAGTTCAAAATCATGCAATTCAAGAGTGAAATTATGTGAGAAAACTCAATGTAATCAACCCACCAACACATAGTAAAACTCTCATGAAAGATAGCTTGAAATCCCTTATCAAACCCCATAATAGATTGTAGTTTCATAGCTCAAAATATGCATAGTCACAATAGATAAACCATCTCATAGTATAAGCTTAAAATAGGTAGATATGTGTTTCGAATCATCATTTCATAAAATCCCAACATAATTTGTAATCATAACTTATAATAATTAATACCCATAAGTAATATACAAATTGAGAACATGCTATTTTCATAAAAAGGAAAGTTGGGCACCATGGGTGAAAGGACCCAAAACGACCCCAAAAAGTACCCAAAAACATGCCTCGAAAGTGCCCGGAATTTTGTTTCCCATATATCTAAAAATTTATTTGTTATTTCAAAAATCTGACTTCATATTCTTGTTTAAGGGATCAAATTGAGTGAGAAATGGGTCTAGTCAGAATTTTAAAGCAACCTTATCAAAATTCAAAAATCGCAAAATATGCTATTTAGGAGGGTCAACTTTGAAGGGGCATATCTCTTAACACACAACGAATTGGGTGGCCCACAACCTATCAACTGAAAGACCTTTGAATTATCTTTCCAACGCACTTATTTCACCTCATTTCAAGTTCTGATGAAGGATTTTTGGCCATTTTCATTAAACTCATTTGTGCAGAAATGTAATTTTCAGTGAGCAGTCCGCCTTACCTCGCGACGCGCCCTAGTGTTTGTGGGTGCCTGTTTTAATTTTTTCAGTCCAATACTTTTAGGTTTTGGGCCTAAGAGTTCCCACACTTGAAAATACATATACTTAGTCTTATTTCACCCTCATATCATCCTAAACATTCCCCAAAACTCACTCAAACATTTGGACTCATATTTCACCCTAAATTCAAGTCCCAAACTCAACATCAATCTTAAGGATTTCATTGAAGCTTCAAGTCTCCATCTCCAACCTCTTTCAAGGGTTCTCAAAAGCTAAGGTATGTGGTGTTGAACCATTAGGTCCTTCCATCCATGGTAAGGACCAATGGTGCCTAATTGCATGATTTAAAGTAGATTTTACATGTGGGTCTTGTGTATTAAGAAATTTACTGCACGGTGATTTATGTTCATGAAAGTATAGTTGTTTTGGTATATTTTGAGCTTTAAATATTAGATCTAATGTTGTATTTCATGTGGGGTTTTGATGTGAATGTCTTGGGGGTGTTGCAAGGTGTTGATTGAAGGTTTTACTACAGATTTTCTTGCATGATTTCATCTCTAAATTGCACGGTCTTTTACCCCCATTGCACCCCCCCAAGTGTTTGATAAAATGTCCGGTTAGGGTTTCTTGAGGAATTGAAGGTCTAATGTATGTCTTATGAGTTGAATAGTGTTTTGATGATTATATGATGATGAAATGATAACAGAATGATGATGAAACAATGGTATCCATATGATGTATAATGATGAGTGGAAGTGAAGGTGTATGATAACTTTATGATGATGAGAATATGGTATACATGAGTTGATTTCATGGAAAGTAGCAGTAGTGATGAAACTTAACCAAGGTGACGAGTTGGTACCTCACTAAACCAAAGTAAGAGGTTGGTACCTCATTAACCAAAGTGAGGGGTTGATACCTCATTAACCAAAGTGAGGGGTTTATACCTCATCAACTAATATGAGGGGATGATATGTCATTAACCTAAGTGAGGTGTTGGTACCTCACACAAATATATGTTGGTCTATTCTTACATACATGATATGTCCTATGCAAGCATGATTTACTTAAGCATATTTTACTTATGTATTTATTATACATGCCATTTTGCTATACTATGTCTATTGTCTATTGTATTCATTTTGACTATGAAGCCTATCTATTGTTGCATTGCATCCCACATACTTAGTACATTCAAACGTACTAACGCATGCTCTATGCCTATATGATGTCACCATGTAGGGACCGGAGATCCTGTTGATTCTTATTGTGGCTAGATGGATTATTCAAGTTAGCCTATGGTGAGTCCTCCATTCCTGGTCCTTATTCTCTCGCATTATGTATCATGATTCTCTTTACTTTATTGTATATTTATGACTATGAGGGTGAGCGCGGTTGTATCTCTTGGCCCCCGCCATTATCTATGTAGTAGAGGTGTTGTTGGACAAAGCAATGTATTTTATGCTATGAGTTGATTCTATTATCTCTTGACCCTAAGTTATGACAAGTTCTCCTTAGTCCCTTTTTCTTTTATTTCTATTCTTTATATGTCATTTAATTATTTTCGCGACCAAGGATGTGTAATGATATGCTATGAGGCTTGTTTGGGGCTCCTTCGGGTTCCCCATTCGCCGGTCACATCTAGGCCCTATGCTTGGGTCGTGACAAACCCAATGGTTCAAACCCATATACCTTGAATTTAGGGATTTCCTCAATATAGGTTTGAATGAGAACTTCAAGATTGAATGAAGTTCTTGAGATTCGGATTTAAGCTAGAGATGCTAGAATTTGGTTGAAATATTCGGTTAATTGTTAGAGAGGATTTTGAGAGTGTCTTGAGTGATATAGAGTTGAAAAATGGCTAAGTATAGGTGTTTTTAAGCATAAAAGGGAATGGGGACAAGACCCCAATGTGTTAGGCCGAAACTGAAAAATTAAGAAAGTCACAACACTGCTCCACGATAGGTCCACGTCGTGGAGCCATCGCGAGCAGTTTCTGGAATTTGCAAATTTGGCGAAAATCATTTTTTTGCTACGAGCCTTCTAAAATACGGGTTATACCTATCTTCCACTCAATATTTCCCCCTAATCAAGAATATAAAGTCGGATTTTTGATATCACGTGCAGATATCAAGATATATGAAAATTACGATTATGGGCATTTCCAAGGCACCTTTCCGGGGCATTTTAATATCTCGCCCTTGGGAACGTTCGTCCCCGAATGTCAAAGAAGCATATATGAGAGAAGTAATCATGAGGATTTCAGCCCAACATATAAATGCAACAAATGCACTTAAACATCATTTCAAAAACCTCATTGTGAATGTCAAAGTCACCAGAAACTTGTCAACATAAGCATGAATGCATGCAAATGACATAAAGGCGTAAACTTAAGACTTGAAATCATATAAGGGAACTTGAATTAGTACATTAGGCTTGAGTAGAGTGGAATACATATGGATATTGCTTTTACATGTACACCTTGACTTCCCATGTGGCACTTTCAACTTGTTGGTTTCTCCAAAGAATCTTGACGGAAGCTACATCCTTTTCTCAACCTCTTCACTTTTCATTCCAAGATTTCTACCATAACCTCTTCATAAGTCAAATTATCTTCCACCACACCCACAACATCCAAAGGTATAATAGCACTTGGGTCACCCACACACTTTCACAACATAGACACATGGAAGACCGAATGAACCATATTTATATCCCTATGAGGACTCACAAACCTTGGGCTCAATTTACCCTTCTTGCCAAATCGGACTACACCCTTAATGGGTGAGACTGTCAAATAGACCCAATCACCAACCCTAAATTCAAAATCTCTCCTTCTCACATTGGAATATGGATTTTGTCTACTTGGGTTGTTTTTAGTCTCTCCCATATCAGCCTAACCTTCTCCAAGGCTTCCATGACCAAATCAGGAACAAACAAAGCCATCTCCCCCACCTCAAACCGTCCAACCAAGGATCAATAATACAAAGGCACCCCATGCAATCTAACCATCCATGAATGTACAATTTGGCATAATCTTTGACACCATAAATAGTTTTGACCTGTAAGAAGTGAGCCGACTTTGTCATTCTAGCAATCACAACACAGGTAGAATCAAAATGCTTTCTAGCCTTAGGAAACCCAACCACAAAATCCTTGTTGATTTCCTCTAACTTCCAAGTAGGAATTTCTATATATTAGGCTAGGCCACCCGGTCTTTGATGTTCAGGTTTCACTTGTTGGCAATTATGACATTCAGATATAAACTTGGCAATGTCTCTCTTCATACCACCCCACCAATAACTTCCCTCAAATCTATATACATTTTTGTAGAACTGGGGTGAATAGAATATGATGAATTATGAGCCTCATCTAAAATCAACTTCCTCAAGTCATCAACATTAGGTACACACAATCTACCTTGGTACCTAAGGGCACCATCTCCCCTTTGGGAGAAAACCTCCACTTTACCAACTCTCACCAAGGCCTTCAATTCTAGAAAGGAAGGGTGAAGATCTTATTTTGCCTTTACCTCCGCAATCAAAGAAGACTTAGAACCATCAACAACCATCATACCACCGCTGTCAACTTCTTCCAACCTAACCCCCAATCTAGCCAACCTGTGTACCTCTCTAGCCACCTCTTTGCCACCATCATCAACATAGGTTGGGCTACCCATAGACATCCAACTTAGAGCATCGGCCACAATATTCCCCTTTCCAGGGTGATAATGCACACTCATATCATAATCTTTAAGAAGTTTTAACCACCTTGTTTGTCTCAAGTTAAGATCATTTTAAGTGAACACATATTAGAAACTCTTATGATCGGTAAGTACATCAACATGGACCCTATATAAGTAATGATGCCAAATTTTCAAAGCAAATACCATGGCCGCCAATTCAAGATCATGGGTGGGATAATTCTTCTCATGCACCTTAAGTTGTTAGAGGCATATGCTATCACCTTACCACTTTGCATCAAAACACAACCCAAACTAATTCTTGAGGCATCACAATATACAACAAACTCTTCCAACCGTTCCTGTAGACACAAGATAAGAGCAAAGACAAGCTTATCTTCCAAAGTTTGGAAACTCTTTTCACACTCATCGGTCCATAGAAATTTTGCCTTCTTTTAGGTCAACTTAGTCATGGGAGAAGCAATAGAAGAGAAACCATTCACAAACCTCCGGTAATAGCCCACCAAACCCAAGAAACTCCTAATGTTCGATGGAGTCAAAGGTCTAGGCCAATTTCTAATCACCTTGGCCTTTTTAGGATCTACCTTATTACCATCACCCAACACCACATGTCTCGAAAATGCAACCTCTTTCAACCAAAACTCACATTTTGCATATTTAGCATACAACCTCTCCACCCTAAAGATTTGCAAAACCACCCTCAAGTGATTCACATGTTTCTCCTCATTATGGGAATAGATCAAGATATCATCAATAAAATCCACCACAAACAAGTCAAGGTAGGGTTTGAAGACCCTATTCATATGATCCATGAATATAGCTAGTGCATTAGTCAACCCAAAGGACATAACCACAAACCCAAAGTGCCCATACCTAGTCCGCAAAGCCGTCTTGGGAAAGTCATACTCCGTCACTTTCACTTGATTATCCTTGGACTGAAGATCAATCTTAGAGAAGTGACTAGCCCCTTGATGTTGATCAAAAAGGTCATTAATCCTTCGAAGAGGGTACTTATTCTTTATGGTCACCCTATTAAGTTGCCGCTAATCAATACACATTCTAAGAGAGCCATCCTTCTTCTTTATAAACAACACTTGTGCACCCAAGGTGACTTACTAGGCCTTATAAAATATTTTTCCAACAAGTATCTCGATTGGTCTTTCAACTTCTTCAACTCCGTCGGGGACATACAATTAGGGGGAATAGAAATAGGTTGAGTGTCGGGAAGAAGGTCTATACCAATATTGATTTCCCTATCGGGAGAAACACCGAGAAGCTCATTAGGAAAGACATGAAGAAAATCATTAACCACCTGAACTGACTCTATGGGAACGACCTTGGACTCAACATCCCTCGCCCTCACAAGATGATAGTAGCAATCCTTAGAAATCAAATTTTAGCCTTTAATGCAAGAAATAAATCTACCCTTGACCACCATATCATTACTTTCCCACTCAAGGGCTCATTAGGGAATTGGAACTTGACCTTGTGGGTTCTACAATAAAGCATAATATGCATGCAACCAATCCATCCGAAGAATGATATCACAATTCACCATATCTAACACAACAAAATCACAAGGCAAGATTTTATGCAAAATGAACACGAGACAATTTCTATAAACTCTACTAACAATAGTGGATGCACCAATAGGAATAGACACTTCATAGGGCTCACACAATAATTCGAGACTAAAATGAAGCTTTTTGGCAACAAAAGGAGTAATAAAAGAAAGAGTGGCACCTGGGTCTATTAATGCATACATATCAAAGTAAAAAATCTTTAACATGTCGGTGATGACATCGGGCACCTTATTTATCCCTTGTCTCATTTGAAGAGCATAAAATCTATTTTTCCTTGAGGCACCCCCTTGTTGGCCTCCTCTTCCTTTTGGACCCCTATTTACACCATGGCCTTGTAGATGACCATCTCTACCCTTGTTTTGATTATGAGAACAATATATCACCTTATGACCCACTTCACCACAACCATAGCAAGTATTAGTGTTCTTCAAACGTGGTCTATTATGGCCTCTGCCACATCTTGGGCACATAGGGTTAGGCGCCACACCACCACCACCTTGGATCCTTGGGTGGTCATTAGAAAATCATCTATTAGGAGCATTGGAAGACCCTTGGCCTTGAGGAAATCGGCCCCCCTTAGAACTTTGGAACCTACCTTCAAAACAGGCCCTCTTGGCCTTACCACTTCTTCTCTTCCTCAACTTTTCCCCCTCTAGTTGTTTGGCATATGTCATGAGGTGGGAAAAATCCATATCACCTATGAGCAAGACAGTACGACACTCCTTATTCACCAAATCAAACACACTCGACACAAATTTGTTCATCCATGACCTCGGCTCGGCAACTAATTGAGGGGAATAATTGGATAGTTGGTTGAACTTGAGGGAATACTCCCTCACACTCATAGACCCTTGCTGTAAATTCATAAATTCCATCATTTTGACCTCCCTTAGCTGTATAGGAAAGAACCTATTGAGAAATGTAGCCTTGAGCTCTTCCCAGAGGATGACATTATTGTTCCCCTTCTCCATTTTCCATTGGGTGAACCAAATTTGAGCCATCTACTTGAGTTGGTAGGCTACCAACTCCTCCTTTTCCTCAGAATTAACCCCCATAATAGACAACACTTTATACACCTCATCAATGAAATGTTGAGAATCCTCATCCACTTTAGACCCATGGAACTCGGGTGGGTTTATTCTAGTAAAATCCCT
>JAPFFP010042118.1:0-14448 GCA_026153255.1 Solanum medicagineum | reverse complement strand
ATCTTACAGGGTAGACTGCAGTAGTAGGATTAGCTTATAGGAAGCATATGGTGACTTTGAGTTAGGCTTGTACTCTATGAAAGTGTAATTTATGAGAGTTATAATCTTTATATAATGAAGTATAGTATTCGAGAAGAAGAGTGTGGATGAGAAGAGTTGCTAATTTTGAAAGTTATTAGTCATGTTTCTTAATCCATAGAAGTCATATTCTCACACCATGTCAATAATTCTCCTCCCAACAGATATGAGAAATTTTAATGGAAGAGTTCGAGAATATAATCATTTTATGAGTTCAGATATGATGTCCATTAGTGAGTATCTCAAGTTGATTTTCCTCTTGAGTCTTTGAGTACTTGAGCATGCAAGTCTTTGATTATATTCGTGCCTAGTGATGATATTAGAGATAATCTTCCAATTCTGAATCCTGAGTTGCAGTTGAGTACCTGAGCATTTGATTTCTTGATGGCATTCGTGCTTGATAGGTCTCCTAATTACTTATTATTTGAGGATGAATGATCTCGGGGGGGGGGGGATATTGTAAAACCTCACAACTCTATTCATAGGATCCAAATTTTTTTGCTATAAAAACATAAGCTTGAACTTAGTGACGCCTTACATGTACCTGTGTTTTAAGTCTCATTATTTTTGGTAGGAAATATATTAGAAGTGTATTAGGGTCATAGGAGATCTCTAGTACTTGGTCGAGTTCAAAACATTCCTATCGATTAAGTTTTTCATGTTAGATTATACAAGAGTCAACTTTAAATGACCATAAATTTCAGAACTCAAAGAATTACGCTTCCTATGACCTATCAAATCAAATATATTTGAATTATCTTTCCAACGCAAACAATTTCACCTTATTTTGAATTTAGACCAAAATTTTATGATCATTTTATTATGGACTGCAAATGTAGAGTGAAACAATGACCCTGACTTATAAGCTGTGGTTAAGTGATGACCTGCCTTGTTAACTCATGGAATGACTTCTACAAGTCCATTTTCGAGTCCCAAACTTGTTGAACCCATGTATGGGTCATAGATGCTTCTAAAAATCGTATTTGGGCTTATAGAATGGATCTCAAGACTACCAAATCCGCCCAAAACTTTACGAATTGGTGTCTATTGACCATAGAAGCTTCTGCGGGCTATAGATTGATCTGCAGATAACCTGGGAGGCATTTTAAGAGGGCTTATTTTTTGTATTTTCCTACCTTTTCAAAGTCTTAGCTTGATAGTTTTATACCTAATTAAGTCCCTAAACATAACTATTCAACTTTTTTACGCTAAATCGCATTCTCCAACTTAGAGCAAGTTTTCAAGAGGAGAAAAACTAGGCTTTCATGAGAATCTTTTGTGTTCTTCCAAGATATTCAAGAATTCAAATCTTTCAGGTATGTAAGGCTAACTAGAACATGGATTATGTTATTCCATGTGCCCCATAACCTAGATTGATTGAATTGTGAAAGAATTGAGTCTTCCATTGTTTGTCGAAAGCTTTTCTTAAATCCTAATATATTCCTACATCATCTTGCATCAATGATAGTTTTTATGAATTAAACACTTGAAAAAAGATGATTTTATTTTTCCACATGAACCCTAGAATGGATTTTTGTTAATTTTATATGTTGCACTTAAATGGTTATATATGTATATGATTTGAGCCTGAAGAGTCTATAAAAATTATAAATATTTTGATTCTATTTTTTTACCTTAGTATTATGGGTTTGAATGATAGATGATAAAGAGTCTTGAAGAGTCATGAACTAATTCTAAAAAATTATTTTTAACAAAAGAGTTGATAGTTGACGTGATGAATGAAGTTTGACAAATGTCCAGTGAGACTAATTGAATGAGTTAACCAAAAGGGTTGATGTCTTATGAGCATGTTGAGTCTTGAGCAAATTATACAACACTGAATTGAATAAGGGTAAGTCCAACTCGAACTCAATAACTATATATCCAGCATAAAAGAGAGGATTGAACCGTAAAGTTTGATGTTTCCTTATTGTCTCGAAAGAGGACTTGATATTATTGATTGTGGATCCACTGATGGGATGTCGTTTACACTTGCAAGGTATTGGATAGATGTGGCAACGACATCACTTTTTTGTATTATCACCAGCTCATAGGTGATGGTTGTCAGCTAGATAAACTTCCAATAGGACATGATACTACTATATATGAATGAATTGTATTGTATATGACTGATCTCAGTCTAAACCTTAATTTTTAACTTTAGTTTTGACCTTCAAATTGAGTTCCTTATCTTCCTTAGTTGAGCTGATGGTTGAGTTGAGTTAAGTGTTGAGTTGAGTCCCTTGAGTTGTATATCTTTGATTGCACTTTTTCCTTTCTAGCTAATTTACATACTCGTGCATTCCAGTACTAATACCCATTTGGACCTGTATGTTTTGTTGATGCAGAGACAGGTATTAGAGATCATCAATAGATTCGCTGAGGATCTTATCTCCATCAGCTGATTTGTGAGTCCTCTCCTGCATTTGGAGGATACCACTTATGTCTCTCTTACTTTGAGTTTAGTATTTTTATTTTGAATTGAGGTAGCCATGAACATATCATTGGCATATTCTAGATGCTTAGAGATAGAGATTTCATAGAAAATGATGGATTAGAGTTGATGTTTTTATTTTTTGGACTTGTACTCATCAAACTATTTTATATGAAGATTTATGTGCCCACTAAGTACTTTATTTTGTTCCATTGAGTCTTTCGCAGATTGATTGAGTGAACTGAGCCAAGTGGTTCGCTCAGGGAACATCAATAGTTTTTGAATGCTGGCTACATTTAAGGTACAATCTCGGGGTGTGACACCATTACTCAAATTACCATCTACTAATTTCATTTTCTATTTTTGAATATCCAAATTGAAAACATTGAAGGTTTTTCCCTCCTTTTGCAAGAGTGAAGTTCTTAGTTGTCATTTATCTTAATTTTTAACAAACATACAATACAACAAAGTTAGCTTTGAGTTGAAAAGTAAAAATTTGGCGTAAAGTTTCAATGACATATATGATTTAACCATGCTTTGCTACTTCTGTATCACAGAGTTAAGTTATACAAATTAACTTTAACTTTACTTGCTAAATTTTCTTTCGTATAATTTTTCGATCTCTTAAATCACACCTTGAGAAAAGTTTAGAGCTTCTTACTATAATTATACCTTATTGAATAGATAGGAATTCATACTTAAATAAAATCAATGTTAGATTTAGTTAATTTTGACTTTCTTACTAAATGAATTGATGTGGTGCCAAAATAAAACACATTTGATGCTTTAAACTTAGGGACTTGTATGTTCTAATGCGTATTTGTGAGTTTTATGTGTTCTTGTGTTTAGATTTGCAGGATTGCATGTTGGCCATGATTGGGGCAAAATTGCAGAAGTTACTGATTTTTGATGATTTACGAAACCCTCTACTGATCGTAGAGCATTCTACGAGTCGTATAGGAGGTCTCATGACAATTTCAATGAGGGATGATTTTTGAAGATCAGCTCAACAAGACATGCGTATGAGTCGTAGAGCATTCTACAAGTCATATTGATAGTTTTCGTGAGGATTTCCAGTAAAGGACAATTTGATGAAGTTGAAGCCTACAAACATGCAATATGAGTCGTACATCAATTTGCGAGTCATGAAGTTATGCCGTAGAATAGAGGTTAAAAATCTAAGGAGCTGACTACGAGACCCTGATTGTGAGTCGTAAAAGACACTACGAGTCGTAGAGACCTTTCATGGAATTTGCCGACCAGTTTTTCTATTTCAATTAGGAAGTAATTGTAATTCTTACACATATTTCGTTTAGGTTATTTTTTAGGGAGGACGTCATTATTCAGTAGCTTTATGGTTTATACTTGGAGAACTCAATACTTGCGAGAGAAGATTGTGAGGAAAAACTTGTGGATAAATTTGATTTTCAGTCCTATGATTCTCATCAATCTTGGATTTGCTTGATTTCAATTCAATTGTATAAGTGTTTAATTATATTTTCTCAATTCATAATTTCTTCATCTACACATTGCATGAGTAGCTAAATCTACAACTAGGGTTGTGGGAACCATAAAGAACTGACAAAGTAAACCCACATAATTTACAATTCTTGGATTGGGTATATGCATGTATTATTCATTTCTCTTCGTTTTGCATGTTTTATAGTGGTGGCCAATATTGGAACCTGCCTAGTGTTATTGACTGGACCAAGGTAGTAATGAATAGGAAAAAAGATTGATTAACAGGATTCGATTGTTATGTTCTCATCTAATCAACCAAAATGGACCAAAGGGAGGTTGTACTGGGACTTATAAGTAATTTTTAATATTGCACACTATGGAGATAGGCCAAATCGCATACTGAAATTCGCCTCTCACCTTTGACCAAAGGTCTTGGTGAACTTAAATTACCATCCTGCATACTATACACTAGATAAAAATTGGGTTATCCGGTGATACTAAGTTGGGGAGTCATGGGGAACACAATACCCCAGTTGCTCTCTATTATTGATAGTCTCTTGTGATATTTTGTTTAGTTTACTTTCTTATTAATTATTCCAAAACACCCTATTTGGGATTTGAGTTGGTTAACTACTTGGATTGCTTATTGGTGAATTTGTCTTGAGTCTACGTATTTCTTATGGGTTCGATCCTAACCTTTGTTAGGTTTTATATCTTGACAACGATCCTTTATCCTCTAAAAAAGAGGTGTAAATTGGGTGACATCAAGATTTTGGTGCCGTTACCAGGGAATATATCTAGACTAAGGTTGACTCATTAAGTAATTCGTGTGTTTGTCCTTAGTTCCCTTTATTTTACTTTTGTTTTTGTTTTTGTTTTATTTGCAGGGTGTACGAGTAGTGTATGGCAAACACTTGGAGTCAAGACAATCCCTTAACTCCACTTGATCCAGAGATCCACTGAATTATAGGAAGAATAACCCAAGAAAATGCCAACAACACGGCTGATGCAGTATTGAACCGGGATAATAATGATGATGATAGGAAAGAGAACTTACCTTCTTCAGAGGATATTCCAAAGCCTAGGGAGCTCAATGCCAATGCCTTCTAGTGGAATCAGTATAGGTTAAAACCTATGGATGTGGATATGACTGGAGCTATTGTGTTGCCACCACTACTGGCAAACACAAAGTTCACAGTCTCGAGTGGGTTACTTTAGAAGCTGCAGAACCTAGGCTATTTGACGGCTTACCATCAGAGGATCAACATAGCCACTTACACAATGTGGAATTTGCTTGTAAGAATGTGATGGGAACACATAATCTGTCTATGGATGCTGTGGGACTTTGTGTCTTCCCATTGACTCTCACGGGAAATGCTATAGTATGTCTAGCTAAGCTCCCACAGAGTTCATTCTAGCTCGGCAGATTTCTAAAAGGCCTTTTTGTAGAGGTACTCCCATAAATTGAAGAAGCTTAAGTTGAAGGACCAGATCAACAACTTTGAGCAACGTCTTTTTGATTCGATAAGCACTACATGGGAGAGGTTAACTAAATGTCTGGGGAGCATCCCTTGATCATAAGATAGTTGATGATGCCTTGGTGGAGATCTTCTACCATGCCCTTGATCAGAATATTCAGGCTTTTGCTGACACTATTATGGGGGCATGTTTCTAGATCAACCATTTGCAAGGATTTCTGAGCGTATTGAGCAAGTTGTCAAGACGAATCGTGCATCCGGACAGTGGGGATAGAGCTTCTATAAAGAGCTCATGTGATGTTAGTGTGGGTTCTGCTCAAGCTAAGCAACTTGCTTAGCTTTGCACAAGCATGGATATGGTAATCAAGCAGAATCAAGAGAGAGTAAACGCACTGGTTCACCAACCTCCACATGCACCCATGTACGAGGAGCCATACTATGAGGAGGATGCTTGTTTTGTGAATGATTAGATGGGGGGTTTCTGGACCAATGCCCAAGAGTCCAATCAAGACTATTAGCTCCAAGGTAAAGGAAACCAAGGTCAGAACTATGGTAGAGATGGAGCTTTCAGAGACAATTGGAGTGGCTACAATGATAGAAAACAGAGGTCCAAATGCAGATTGGGGTCGCGGAGAAGGCTTCACAGATGGTCCTTATGTGCTACCGCATAACCGGGATGTGGTTACAGGCAATTCCAAAATTGAGGAGATGCTTGATCAGCTGTTGAAGAAGGCTGAGACACAGGATGAGACCCTAAGGGACATTGTCATTACCCAAGCCTAGGGCCAAGACGTGACACGACAATAGGAACCTGAAGGGACCCAGACAAGCCTCTTAGCATATCAATCACATATCCCTGTCGTGGAAACAAAGTGAACAACAACAAGAGATATAGTAAAAAGGGAAGCGGGACTAAGGGAAATCTTGGTATTCAAAAAATCATAAAGAGTCAAACTCATAGCATAAGTACATCATAATATCCAACAACACCTCTAACATGGAATGGAGTGGGGGCCAGGACACTCTTCGAGCTCACCCTCATAGTAACAAGTGTTCAACATAATGATATCTCAAAATAGAAAGAGTAATGTAGATAGTATCCTCAGACTTGAGGACTCACCAAAGCTTATCTCATAAGTATCAACTAGCCATGTGGAGGATGATCAAAAGGTGTTCCGGTTCCTACATGGTAATATCATGTGGGGATAGAGTATGCATTAGTACGTTTGAATGTACTTAGTATACAAGATGCAATGCAACAAGACATAAGCCAATATAGTCAAAATACATAATCATAAGCAATAGATATATAATCTCAATATGGCATGCATGATCAATGCTCATAATAAAACATGCTTGTAAATTGTTTATCTTGCACAATATAGATAGCATACACATGTGTGGGAAGTGACCTCAACCGACATAGACCAAGTCGCTATAACTTGGAATCCAAGGCATGACGCCCCCTCGGTAAGGTGGATGGGAATGACACCCCCCAGCTAGGTGTGGTCTACTTGCCAAGGCAAAACAAACATGATAACCTGACTAGATTGATCCACTAGTATAGCAAGGGTAATAATTATAATCTGATGGTGGCATATAGTTTAGAGACAAAATACTTTATATAAGGACCCCTTAAATGGAGCCCCCATCTTAAGCCTCAATCGGTGCTATGTCAAATCCCACAGAATATTTGAAATAGTCATAACTTGTATAACTTGAAAGAAACATGGAAACATGACATGAGTAGCTCTTGAAACATGTTTAACCTCTAGTAGTGAGCCTAACTTGAACATGAGAGTAGATCATAATCATACATGAGCCCTTGCTTTAACATTAATGGCTCACAAGAGGTAAAAACCTTGTAATATGGCTTATCTTGTAACTTGCAAAATCATAGATAATTTTCATGAATTCACTTCTTACTTGAAAAGCCTTTAATCATTATATAGGCACTTCACTTGTAAATCATGAAATAGATCATCAATAACTTGAGAATTTTTGACTTGACATTTTATCAAATACTTGGTGGGTTCATGATACTAGTTCAAACTCATGCTAAACGAGAGTCTTAAATGAGATGAGAAAAGTTAATGCAAATCAACCCCCCAATATGTAGTAAAACCCTTACATAGGGTACTTTGAAATCCATTTCAAAAGTTCATGATAAAGCATAGCTTCATAGCTCAAAACATGCATAGTTCCAATAGATATAATCAAATCATAGTATAAGCTTGAAATAGATAGTCATGCATAATCAATCAATGTTTCATAAAACCCCAACATGATTCATGCTTATAATTCATAAGAGGTAGCCATAAGTAATGCAACTTGAAATCATGCAATTTTCATGAAAAGAAAGATTGGGCTCCATAGGTGAAAGGACCCAATAGATGAAACCCACGTACCTCAAACTTTGGTTTTCTTGATATGAGCTTGAAGGAAACTTAGAGCTTGAAGTCAATCCTTGAGTTCCAAAGTTAAGATTGAAATCCTTGAATTTGGGAATGAGGTATTTGGTTGTCTTGGAGAGGTTTTTTTGAGAGAGTTTTGAGTAATACAGAGTTGAAAAAATGGCTAAGTATGGGTGATTTCACCCTTAAGTGTGCATAGGGCTATGACCCCAATGCTCTGTCCCAAAATACAAAAACCAAGGGCTCTTGGACAAAATAGAAAAACCAAGGAAAAACTTACACTGGTCCAAGTCCTTGTACGACACGAACCTAGTGCGCAGGCACTACTTGTACTGTTTCGTAACCCAGGCACATCGCAACGTGGGCATGGACAGTCATTGTTTCTTGAAAATTAGCGAAACTTTTCACTACGGGTTCTCTAAAATCCTAGTTATATCCATTTCCCACTCAATTTTTCCCCTGATCGAGAATATGAAGTCAGATTTTCGACATCATGCATGAATTTTGAGATATATGAAAATAACAATTATGGGCATTCCGAGGCACATTTTTGGGGGGTTTCAATATCTCCCCCTTGGGAACACTCATACCCGAATGTCAAAGAAACATGCATAAGATAGGTAATCTTGACAATTTCAGCCTGATATGAATGCAAAAAATGCACTTAAATATCATTTTCAAAAATCTCAACATGAATGTCAAAAATCATCATAAACTTGTCACCACAAAAGATGGATGCATGCAAAATAACATGAGGGCAAAAACTTAAGACTTGAAAACATATAGGGGACTTAAATTAGTCCCTTAGGCTTGCGTAGAGGAGAAGAGATATGGATATCACATTCTCATGTCCGCCTTAACTTCCCATGTGGCGCTTTCAAATTGTTGACTCCTCTAAAGGACCTTGACGGAAGCTACATTTTTTTTTCTCAACCTCTTCACTTGTCTATCCAAAATCACCACTTGGACCTTTTCATAGGTCAAGATATCTTTTACAACACCCATAATATCCAAGAGCGCTATAGCACTTGGGTCACGCATACACTTTGTCAACATGAACACATGGAAGGCCGAATGAAGCATATTCATCTCTATAGGTTACTCCAACTCATATGCAACCTTACCCACTCTCCTAAAAACCTTATAAAGACCCACAAACCTTGGGCTTAGTTTACCTTTCTTGCCAAACCAAAGTACGCCCTTCATGGGTGAGACTTTCTAGTACACCCAATCAGATCTCTTCTCCTCACATAGAAGTATGACTTTTGTCTACTTTGGATTGTTTTCAATCTCTCCCTGATCAACCTTACTTTCTCCATGGCCTCCATGAAAAAATTTAGGCCTAGCAAAGCCATCTCCTCCTCTTCAAACCACCCAATTGGGGGTTTATAACTTCTACCATATAAGGCCTCAAAGTGAAGCATACCAATGCTTGAGTGGTAGCTATTTTTTTAAGAAAACTCAATAAGTGGAAGATGTTCATCCCAACTACCCTTAAATCAAAAACACAAGCTGTAAGCATATCTAAAGAGTTTTGACAGTCCTCTAGGCTTGGCCATCCGTTTGAGGATGAAAAGCTGTGGTAAGCTTAACCTTGGTACCAAGACCTCTTTGGAAGGATCTCTAAAAGTGAGAAGTGAACTGAGTACCACGATCTGAAATGATAGACAAAGGTACCCCATGCATTCTAACCAAATCATGTATATACAACTTGGCATAATCTTCGGCATTATGAGTAGTTTTGACCAGTAGAAAGTGAGCTAACATTGTCATTCTCTCCACAACAACCCAAATAGTGTCAAAATGTTTCCTAGTTTTAGGCAACCCAATCACAAAATCCATGTTGATCTCTTCCCACTTCCAAGTAGGATTTCTATGTCTTAGGCTAGGGCACCCGACCTTTGATGTTTGGCTTTCACTTGTTAGCAATTGTGACATTCATATATGAACTTGGTAGTATCTGTCTTCATACTACCCCACCAGTACACCTCCCTCAAGACACTATACATCTTTGTAGGATTGGGGTGAATAGAATAGGATGAATTATAGGCCTCATTCATGATCAAAATTAGGCACACACAACCTACCTTGGTACCTAAAGGCACCATCTACCCCTAGGGAGAAAACCTCCAATTTACCATCTTTCACCAAAGCCTTCAAATCTAACAAGGAAGGGTCGAGATCTTGTTTTGACCTTACCTCCTCAATCAAAGAAGATTTAAAATCATAAACAACCACTACACCACCATTATCAACTTCATTCAACCTAACCCCCAATCTAGCCAGCTGGTGAACCTCTCTAGCACCTCCTTGCCACCATTATCAACATGAGCTAGACTACCTATGGACATTTTACTTAGAGCATTTGCCACAACATTAGCTTTGCTAGGGTGATAATGCACACTCATATCATAATCTTTAAGGAGCTCTAACCACCTTCTTTGTCTCAAGTTAAGATCTTTTTAGGTGAACTCATATTGGAGACTATTGTGGTCGGCAAAATACATCACCATGAACCCCATAGAAGTAATAATGTCAATATTTTAAAACAAATACCACGGTCACCAATTCATGATTATGGGTGGGATAATTCTTCTCATGCATCTTAAGTTGTCTAGAGGCATATGCTATGACTTGAACATTTTGCATCAAAACACGCCTTAAACCAATTCTTGAGGCATCACAATATACCACAAACCCTTCCAACCTTTTTGGAGTGCCAAGATAAGAGCATAGACAAGCTTATCTTTCAAAGTTTGAAAACTCTTCTCATATTCATCGTTCCACATGAATTTTGCCTTCATTTGGGTCAACTTTGTCATAGGGGAAGCAATAGAAGAAAAGCATTCACAAACCTCTGGTAATAAATGGCAAAACCCAAGAAACTTCTAATGTCCAATGGAGTCAAAGGTCAAGGCAAATTCCTAATTACCTCCATCTTCTTAGGATCGACTTTAATGCCATCACCCGATACCACATGCCCCAAAAACGTAACCTCTTTCAACCAAAACTCACGTTTTTCATGTTTAGCATACAACCTCTCCTCCCTCAATATTTACAACACCACCCTCAAGTGACTACATGCTCTTCCTCACTATGGGAATAAATGAATGTATCATCAATAAAGACCACCATGAACATATCAAGGTACAACTTAAAGATCTTATTCATGAGATCCATAAATATAGCTAATGCTTTATTTAACCAAAAGGACATACCCACAAAATCAAAATGCCCATACCTAGTCCAAAAAATCATCTTGGGAACGTCACCACTCCCTCACTTTCACTTGGCGATGCTCCGATCGAAATCAATCTTAGAAAAGTGACTAGCCCCTTGAAGCTGATCAAAAAGGTTATTAATCCTTGGTAGAGGTTACTTGTTCTTTATGGTGACTTTAATAAGTTGCCTGTAATCAATGCACATTCTAAGAGAACCATCCTTTTTCTTCACAAAAAACACCGGTGCATCCCAAGGTGACTTGCTAGGCCTTATGAAACCCTTCTCCAACAAATCCTTCAATTGATCCTTTAACTCCTTCAATTCCCCTAGGGCCATATGGTAAGGGGGAATGGAAATGGGTTGAGTATAAGGAAGGAGGTCTATACCAACGTATATTTCCCTTTCAGGAAAAACACCGGGAAGCTCATCGGGAAAGACATAAGGAAACTCATTAACCACTAAAACCAACTCAACAGGAAGGACTTTAGACTCAACATCTCTAACCTTCACAAGATGATAACGGCAACCCTTAGAAATCAACTTTTGGGCTTTAAGACAAGAAAATTATCTACCTTTGACCACCTCATCATGACTTCCCACTCAAGGACAGGCTCATTAGGGAATTGGAATTTAACCCTACTGGTTCTACAATCAATAGATGCATAATATGCATGCATCCAATGCATCCCAAGAATGACATTAAAATCCACTATATCTAATTCAACAAAATCACAAGGCAAGACATTATGCAATATGGAAACTGGACAATTTCTATAGACTCTTTTAGCAACAATGGACTCACCAATGGGGGTTGACACTTTGTAAGGTTCACATAACAATTTGGTACTAACATGAAGCTTTTTGGCAACAAAAGAAGTAAGAAAAGAAAGAGTGCACCCGGGTTTATCAATGCATACACATCAAAATCAAAAACTTTAACATATCGGTGATGACATTTAACACCTCACCCACCGCTTGTCTCCCTTGAAGAGTGTAGAATCTACTTTTCCTTGGAGCACCACCTTCTTTGCTTCCCTTAGCCCTTTGGCCCGCATTTGCATCTTGGCCTTGTGGACAACCATCACTACCTTTGTTTTAACCATGAGGACAATCAATAACTTTGTGACCTATTTCACCACCTCTAAAACATGTATTAGAATTCCTCAAACATGGACTACTATGATTATTTTCATACCTTGGGCATCTAGGATTTGTCATTCCTCTATTACCACCTTAGAATCTTGGGTTGGTTACCCTATCACTGGCAAACCTCTTGTTAGGAGCATTGGATGACCCTTGGGCCTTAGAACTTGTGGCCTTGAGGAAACCCACCACCCTTAAAACCTTGGAAACCACCTCAACATGAGCCCTCTTGGACTCACCACTTCTTCTTTTTCTAAGCTTTTTCCTCTCTAGTTGCTCAACATAAGTCATGAGCCAATACAAGTCCTTATCTCCTACTAGTATGGCGGTACGGTAACCAAGTTTGACACTCCTGACACAAATTTGTTCATCTTTGATCTAGGTTTGACAACCAATTGTGGAGCATACTTGTTTAGCTTGTTGAACTTGACGGCATACTCCCAAACACTCACGGAACCTTGCTTAAGGTTCATAAACACCATCATCTTAGCCTACTTAGCTCGATAGCAAAGAATCGATTGAGGAATATAGCTTTGAATTCTTCCCAAAGGATAGCATTATCATTCCCCTTCTCCAACTTCCATTGAGCAAACCAAATTTGAGCTACTTCTTTGAGTTGGCAGGCCGCCAACTCCGCCTTTTCCTCTGAATTGAGCCCCATGATGGATAGCACCTTGTACACCTCATCTATGAACACTTGGGGATCCTCATCCGTCTTGGACCTATGGAACTCCGGTGGGTTCATTCTTGTGAAATCCCTCACCCTAAAAGCTAGAGTGGGAGCATGAGGGGCTTGGTCCCCTTGGTTAATTTTGTTGGTCATAACATGAGCCAACATTGTAATAGCATCTCAGAACTCATCTTTGGCTCTCCTTAGTCTCCCTCTTGGACTTGGCACGACCTAGAAGAGCAAAGAGAATTTGTTAGGGGAATGCCTTACACTTATATCTAAATAACAATATAGACCATGAAGAAATGAAACATTTCCTAAAATGCCTCATAGCCTCCCATTCATAGTTGTGGCGCACTTCACAACTCTGAATAAGACTCTAATTGACATGGTATGTTGGATTTCGAGCATCATTAACAACCTAGTGCTCTGATACCAAGTTTTTCACAACCCATGTCTAGGGCCTAGACATGACACAGCGAATGGGAACCCGAAGAGACCGAAATAATCCTCTTAGACTATCAATCACACATCCTTGGTCGTGGAAGCAAAGTAAACAACAACAAGAGATATAATAAAAAGGAAAGCGGGACTAAGAGAAATCTTGATATTCATAAAAATAAAGAGTCAAGCTCATAGCATAAGTACATCATAATATCCAACAACACCTCTAATATCAAATGGAGCGGGGCCCAAGACACTTTTCAGGATCACCCTCATAATAACAAGTGTTCAACATAAAGAAGTCTCAAAATAGCAAGAGTAATATAGATAGTGTCCTCGGACTTGAGGACTCACCAAAGCTTATCTCCAAAGTATCAACTAGCCACATGGAGGATGATCAAAAGGTGCTTCGATCCCTACATGGCAATATCATTTAGGGATAGAGTATGCGTTAGTACGTTTGAATATACGTATGCTTTAGTATGTTTGAATGTACAAAGTATGCGGGATGCAATGCAACAAGACATAAGCCAGTATAGTCAAAAAGCATAATCATAAGCAATAGATATATAATCTCAATATGGCATGCATGATCAATGCTCATAATAAGACATGTTTGTAAATCATTCATCCTGCACAGTATATATAACATACATATGTGTGGAAAACGACCTCAACCGACATAGACCAAGTAGCAACAACTTAGAATCCAAGGCAAGTCACCCCCTCGATAAGGTGGACGGGCATGACACCCCCTAGCTAGGTGTGGTCTACTTGCCAAGCTAAACAAAACATGATAATAAGAGTAGATGCATCCACTAGTATAGCAAGAGAAATAATAAAAATCCAATGGTGACAAATAGTTTAGAGACAAAAGACTTTATGTAAGGAGCCCTTGAGTCAAGCCCCTATTTTAAGCCTCAATCGGTGCTAAGTCAAATCCTAAGGAATACTTGAAATAATCATAGCTTGTATAACTTGCAAGAAACAAGGAAACATGACATGAGTAGCTCTTGAAACATGTTTGACCTCTAGTAGTGAGCGTAACTTGAACATGAGAGTTGACCATAATCATACATAAACCCTTGCTTTAACATGAATTGC
>JAPFFP010042117.1:0-14449 GCA_026153255.1 Solanum medicagineum | reverse complement strand
AAGAAAGAATGAGTACATGATAAGCTCAAAAGTTTGGAACAAGGGATTCACTCACTCATCTGGTGGGTCATTTAGGCGAAAAGTGGTTTCACTCAAGGAACAAAGGCCTAAGATCCTTTCCATATCCATCACATCACCAAATCAACTTTAGAGTACCAAGGCAAGTTCTGGGTTCATACAAGATGCATGAATGCAGCAAAATAAGCTCACAACACACATGGCAAATGCATCCAAAAAAAAGCATAGACTCACGTTATGCTTGTAGTCTCAGCTTACCTTCATACTATCAGAAGAAACATTGCCAGATACTCAAAAATGTATGAATGCATCAATAATCACAACCTCAAAAATTTTGAAGGGACCCAATTTTTCACCAAAACACTAAAATACATCTAAAAATTATGTATATGCCAATAGATAACACTACTATGAATTTATCTATTATCTACACTACCTAACATGCC
Organism: Solanum medicagineum; assembly: GCA_026153255.1. Lineage (NCBI taxonomy): Eukaryota > Viridiplantae > Streptophyta > Magnoliopsida > Solanales > Solanaceae > Solanum > Solanum medicagineum. The sequence goes on along the minus strand of JAPFFP010042117.1, from coordinate 13,985 downwards.
GGTTCAATAGAAAAGTAAATATCCACAAGGAAAAAGAAGCATGGCAAGAAAACCTTGAGATAAAAAATAAGGGAAGTTATGGACTTGAGGCTACTCAGACTTCACCTTAATCCATAACTTCCACCACTCCACCAAAATGTGATACTTTGTTCTCAAAGTAAAAACACAAACTTAAGACGGAAAAAATGAAAACATAAAATATATATATATATATATATATATACAAACGTTAAAAAGTAATAATTAACAAAACTAATATCCAAAACCAAACATAAGAACACTCTCCAACAGTAACAACATCCAAAAACCAACAGGAAAAACAATATTGTCTAATATAAGAACAAAATATCCATAAAGAAAAGTAAGAGCTGGGGGTCAAAAAGAGTCAAACATTATGGTGCATCAAGCACTAGTCTCGGGCTGATCTGCGGGGTCCTGGGGCTGCCTATGCTCTTGAGCTATACCAGAAGTACCCTCTCCAGGTGAGATGTGATGTGCTCGCACTCTCCGAATAGTCACCAATAAAAGCGACTCCTACACCACCTCCTCAGGTATGGGCTCTTCCTCCTGTCTCGGCTTCTTCAGGGTCAGCTCTGGGTCGTCACCCTAATCAAGGGGCCTCTTCCCATGAGTGTCTGGATAGTCGGTGAGCCAATCAAATGCCTCATCATCTACCGATGCTACCTCTGGGCTGGAACAGGGCTGCCAACAGCTGCAATAAGTCGGCTTTGAACTTGGCCAATTCCTCAGTAACTATGCTCGCATCGGCAGCCATAGCTCCCTCAAGCCTCCTGTGAACTCAAGTCTCAAATGCATCGACCCAGGCATCCACCGCTCAGACTCTCTCATCAACTAAATCTCAGGTAAATGCCCTAATCCGCTCCTCCGAGTCTCGAATAGTCTGATCAATCAATAGCCGGACTCGTGCTGAAAACTCCCATAGCCTGCCCTCTGTTGCAGCCACCCTGAGTAGTAAAGCCTGAAAAGCAACAACAGAGAAAAAAGGGTCAACCTGTAAAGTAGTTCTTGCTGGTGCTAGAGTGCTGGAGGAGTTCGTTCGAGCTGCAGCCTCGTGAATCTACTCTGAAGGATCTACGCCTAATGGCATAGCTAGCTAGAATACTGGCCAAGAGTACTGCTCTCTCGAGGGTGATAACATTACTCGTGAAGGTTGGCCTAATATGCCAACAGATAATGGACCACCAAAACTTGGCCCAGAATAAGAGGTGTGCCTTAACTATAAGATCTGCGCGGTTTATGACCCACGTCAGCTTGACACCCTCCTAGAAGATTTGGTTGGCAATCAACCATAGCAACTCTGTCCTGGCCCCGATTACTTTCCCAGTCACAGCTCTCCTCATTTTATCAATTCAGCTATCATACTCTGTGATAGATTGAGGCACTCTATAAGCGGGCCCAAATTGCACTCATCAGATCGTCTCCTCTGAGATATCAACTTTCCTCCCCCAGACTGTCACCACCCGTAGCCTCGGTTGCTTAATTGCCCTTTTGTTCTTCGGCAACCCCCGGCGGAGTGTAGCAAGGTATGCCGCATAAAACTCAGGGACTACATAAGGGGCATATTAACCCAACTGCTATGTGGTCCATCGTAGTCCGTGCTCATCTAACCCGGTATCCAATCTGAGTACTCTAAGCTTGAGGCATTCAACCAGGACTCCTCATGAAATTGGCGGACCGGCTTGCCTTACCCCTTTGGCTCCAACCCTTGATCATATATTTCTTTCATTCCAAGAACACACCATCTATGATCAGCTGGGGTTTGGGACTGAACTTCCTCCTGCTGGGTTTGGGAGGTGCTCTTGGACTCTGACTCGGAGCTGGAATATAAGGGGGTCATCTGTGGCAAGTTGTTGTCTAACCCGTCCCAATTGCGTTGTTGCTCCTCCTCTTCAGATTGGGAGGAACTACTAACTTCCATGGGCGTCTGTGCTGCAAGTGCCCGAGTTTGGGGTCTATTGGCTTTCGGGTCTACCCTGACTCTATGGACGTCCATAAAGCCCTCGGATTGTTCAGTTCCAGATGACTCATCCACCAATCTCCTTTGAAAGGATTAGATTGCTCGCTTGTCTTTAGGAGGCATTTTATCTGCAAACAAAGCACAAAGCAACATGTCAGGTCAAGATGTTTGATCCACTAAAACACATAACAAAGAACAAGAAACAGAATCAACTACAAAATAGAAATTCACTAGTGCAACTATAAGTTAGAAGATACAAGTGCTCGTAGGGTGACCTACCAGTCGTATACTATCCTCGTATAACCAGTGAGGCCTTCAAAACTGCTTTTCGATCCCAGCTAAGGGACACAGTTATGACTTGTAAAGTGACCTATAAGTCGTAGTCTGGCTCGTAACCATTTTCAGAAATAGTTTTCAGAACTCAGATAAGCTTACGGGACTCTTACTATGAATCGTAGCAAGAGCTACGAGTCGTATGTGAGTCTCGTATGAGAAACATGAAGAAACAACCGATGACTATTGTTTGCTACGAGGGACCCTTACGACTCGTAGAGGAACCTATGAGTTGTAGGAGTGCCTCATAGCAGGAAACAGAAGGCATCAGAGGTGCCTAAAATTTTCCACAACAAGAACAAATCAAACACAAAATTCAAACCAAGTAAAAGACATAAGAGCAATGTAGAATTCATGGCAAATAATCAATTCCATACTAATCATCAGAAATTCAAAATAACTCTCATCCCTAAGAGTCAAAGCCATTACTACGCTACGTCAAGCATATCACAGACAATATATTTTCTAAACTCTTACTTGGCAACCATAAAACATTCCAAGGGATGCAATTCCCATACATATGAATTAAATCAAACCCCATAAATTAAGGTATAAGCATCACACCCATATCCCCTAAATTTCAACTCCGACAACCATTCAGACCATGCACCGGCAACAATCACAAAATACATCCCATGAATGAATCATAAACTTCCCAATCATCATCACCCATTCAAGAATTTCAACACAAATAGGTTCACAACTCAACCACTCAAAGCCTGAAAAACCCTAGACTACAAGTCTAGATCAATGATCACTATGCGGCATGATTTAACATGATTAAACAAAACATATACTCACGTAGGGAACAAATTAACCACAAAATATTGCAAAATGTAACCATGGAGCTTTTCGATCGATTGTAGAGGTAAACCAAAGTGAAGAATATAGAAAATCAATTCGAAACCCTAAAAATAGTGCCTTCGCCGGAATCTTCACCAGAAAATGATATAGGTAGCCGGGATTTTGATCGGAAAAAAGACATGGGTGAAGAAGAGGGGCTTTTCGTCGCTTCTTTTAGGGTTTAATATCGACAATAGGTGTCAAATGTTATTTTGACCCCTTATATAAGCAAACTGGGTCAAGTTTTAAAAATCTACAGATCGGGGCTACGAGACCCCGACTACGAGTCGTAGGCTACCCTACGACTAGTAAGTCATGGTCTCATAGCATACCCAACACTTATAAAAATTCAGGAATCATACCTGTGCACTACGAACCCCTCTTACGACTCGTAGGGGACCCTACGAGTCATAAGGTTGACTCGTCGTGTACGTGCCAACTTTTGATACTCACTGACTCCTCTACGATGTATGACTATGAATCGTAGTGAGGACTATGACTCGTAGGCCTGATCGACTATGACTCATAGGCCTGATCGTAAAGGCTGCTCCAAGTGTCATTTTTCCGATCTTCTGTTCTTCAATTCTCTCCTACGAAACAAATTTTAAAACATAACAATTCCCAAAATATTGCAACTGCACCAGTGTCTTTCAATCATAAAAACAAATTCACACCTTCTACCAAAGAATATCAACAATCAAAAACACTCAAAACAAGCCAACAATTATCAAAAATGCTTGGGTTGCCTCCCAAGAAACGCCTTGTTTAACGTCGTGGCTCCACTTTGTCACCGTCCTTCAACTATCATCGAGGGTCCACACCTCACTCTTTCACTCATCTGAGTGTTTCATGGATTGGCGAATATCGAACAAGACCTACGCATCATTAACCCTAAGCCGTAATTGACCTGAATCCATATCCACTTGGGCTCTCCTAGTGGCCAAAAATGGTCTCCCCAAAATGATGGAGACCTCAAAATCAACTTCACAATCAAAGATTACAAAATTTGCCGAAAACATGAATGTATCCACTTCAACAAACACGTCCAAAAGGATTCCCTCCGACCTTTTGGTGGTTCGATCCGCCATAAGCAACCTCATTTTTGTCGGGATGGGAATACCAAGGCCAATCTTTTTAAATACCGTAAGAGGGATTAGATTGATGCTCGCTTCTAAGTCACACAATGTTCTTGCAAACTCGACATCACCAATGGTACAGAGGATGGTGAATGCACCACCAAGACCCTTCTCATCAACTTCATCCACAATTACCGGCATAGGGGGATCTACCATGCTCTTTCCACTCCTAGTCATCACCGCCATGTAATACCCTTCATTCTTTTGGTTTTGAACCGTATTGCTTGGTAGGGTACCCTTTTGGCACTGATTCAATAGTGAAGAAACTTGTCCGAATTTTTGCTCTAGTTGTTGGATTGCCACGGAGTGAGAGTCGATTTTCTAGTTAATATTTGAAATATCCATTTCATTCCTTTTAAAGTCTCATCTTAATGGTCTGCTTGCTTCAATAATTTTTTGAACATTCCTTCAATCCTTGAGTTGCTTGATCCGACATCACAATTATGTGGTGGCACTTAAGGACCATTCTTGTATCCCTATCTTCTCCCCCATTCTGCGTCTGGCATTCTCTCTCTCACAGTATCCACCCCGGCTATCTCTATACATCTCATCATGGGAGAAGTTCCGACCTTGATTCCCGGAACCTTGCCTCCAATAATCCGAATTAGACCCTTGGAGGTTGTTCCGAAAACTTGCCGCTTGGTTACTTACAAAACACGCATCCTCATCATAGAATGGATCATCATAGGTAGGGACCTTCTGAGGATGGTGCCTTACTACCTTGACACTTGCCTGATTTTGCTTTAAAAACCAAGTCCATACTTGTGCGAAGTTGAGCAAGTTGCTCCATGATCTCTTAATTTACCTTTGCTTGCTCATTATTTGTGTTAACCGCACAAGAGGATTTCACAACACCTCGCTCTCATTATCCCCATGCTCAATTTGTTTTGACCATTTGCTCCATTCTTGGGCTATCAATACAAAAGGTTGGTCTAGGAACATGCCTCCCATAATTGTATCGGCACAAGCTTGACTATTCTAGTCAAGTGCCCGATAGAAGATTTCAACCAAGGCATCGTTAACAATCTTGTGATCAGGGACCATCCTCAAGCATTTAGTAAACCTCTCCCATGCTGTGCTAATAGAATCACTCGACAATTGCTCAAAGTTATTGATTTGGTCCTTAAGTTTCAACTTCTTAGATATTGGGAAATATCTTTTAAGGAACACTCCCTGAAGTTCAGCCTAACTTGTAATAGTACCAGGAGGAAGCTCAGACAACCATACAACTACATTGCCAGTCAATGATAGCGGAAACACTCTCAAACCCACAGCATCAAAGGAAAGATTTTGTGTCCCCATGACACTCTTGCAAACAAACACAACATTTTGAAGATGACGGTGGGGATCCTCCCAAGGTAGCCCTGTGAATAATCCAAGATTTTGGAGCATTTGGAGCAATCCACTTGATACTGTGAACTTAGTATCTGCCAGTACTGGATGCAATACTATAGCACTGATAACATCTATAGCCATAAGGTTCAATCTATATTGATTCCATCCATAAGCGTTTTCATTGAAATCCTTGAGTTGTGGCATGTTACCCCTCTGTGGTGGATTCTCCTTTCTTCCCATATCCTTGTTCATACTAACATCCTCCTCAACCTCGATATATTCATTCACTTGAGCCATTCTTCTCGGTAGTCTATGGATCTCCAAATTGAGTGGAGCTAAGGGATTGCCTTGGCTCCATGTGTTGGGCATACAACCTAGTATACGCTGCAAATAAAATCAAACAACAAAAACAAAAATAAAAGTAAAGTACAAGAGACTCTAGCAATCAACACTAAAACTAACTAGTAGTTATATCAAATCAAAACCTAGTCGTATTCCCCAGGCAACAACGCTATAATTTCTAATGAGGTTCACAATCCAATAAGAAAGTGATCATTGTCATCAATTAACCTAACCAAGGTTAGGATCGAATCCACAGAAAATACAAGGCATGATTACAAAATTTCACCACTAATCATTTCTAGCATTTATGACTACAATCTCTAAATTGGAGGGGGGGTTGACATTCAAAAACAAAATAAAACTACCACTAACTATAACATGAGGAAACACTCAATTTTAGGGACAACTTGAGAATTGTGTTCCCCATGGTTCGTTGACTTGATTACCCTAGATAACATAACTACAATTAGTGATTTGCATGCAATATGGTAACTTAGGTTCTTCCAGCCCTCTTTTGATGGTGAAGGTCGAATTTTACCATGGCGCTTGGTCGGCAACCAAGGCGTGCCAACTAACCATTACTTATTGTCCCAGTCAACCTCCCCTTGGTCAGGCTCGATTGATTAGACAATAACACATCAATCGAATTCTATCATCTACTACCTTTTTCCTATTCGTCACTACCTTGGTCGGGATCGTGGTATTAGGTGGGATTTGTTGTTGGCCACCACCAAACGACAATAATAATGAAGGAAAATAGATAATACATGCAAAACCCCTTTCATAAAAATGCAAGAAACCTAAGTCATCTCAAGGTCAACTACCCATGGTTCCCACAACCCCAAGTTGTTGGTGCTTAGCTACTCATGGCTAAGGCAAAACACATAAGAATGTAAATAATAGACATAGTTGAGAGCTTTACCAATACCAATGAAGAAAATAGGGACCACAAATTGCAAAACCACAAGCTTGATTGATCAACAATGAGTAAAAGACAAGATTGCAATCCCCCAAAAATGTGTTTTCCAAGAGAGAATAATAAACTACTCTAGAAAGCTAAGAAAAGCTTCAAAATAAATCTTTCAAATGTCTACTACTCGGACTCTCCTCTAAAAACCTAACTTAAACCATATATAGTATTTACAAAACAACCCTATAATTTACACAGAAAAGATAGCTGGCAGCTGATAAGTTACCTGGCCGGGGTTTCGTATCAGGTTCTTGGCATCTTGGACTAAAACTGGTACGACCCATAGGTACGAGTCATTATTTCAACTACGACTCATATGTTGGTCTCGTAGTCTTGGTCTTCAGTTTTTGGTCTAACATCTTGGCTCTCTAATTCTTGCTACGAGTCCACTCTACGAGTCGAAGTGTGATTTATCACTCGTATGATGGCCTCGTAGGGGTGACCTCCACTTCACAGATTTCTAAATTTTAGTCTCTGATTCTTGCTCAGATATCACCTTATGACTCATAGGATGAGCTACGACTCGTAGGAGGGCTCGTAAGTCCTATACTTAGGCAAAATCTGCAACTTTTCTTCAAAATCATGCCAACCTAACTTTTCTGAAAAATGAACACAAAAACACATCAAAATATTAAAAAGTCGCTTTAAGAACTCACAAAATCCCTTATTTCAGGCAAAAAATGTGCTGCATTTTAACAGCATATCAGTGCATTACACGTCTACAGAATTGTGATCATGCTTCCAAGAAGAGCTGAAAAAGGGAAAGGGAGTCCAGCTAGATAGAATGCTAACCAACCCGAGCCCCAAAATCAGGACGAACCCATAGGCCCAGTCGTCCCTGGCGTGCAGTCACCACAGGCTGACATCAGTAATGTTGAGCTTTGCCAGGCCATCCAGACTTTGGCCCAGGTTGTGACATCATTGGTTGCTAGATAGGGAACAAACAAGCAGTACGTTCCAAGTACATTCGGAGTTCATGAGTTCTTAAGGATAAACCGATCTGAGTTTAAAAGGCCAAGGAGGAATAGGAATTAGAGTCGCTTTCAAGTAGGGCCGCATAACTTTAGAGCTCAGGGGTCTCAGTCACAGGCTAGTGTGGCTCTAGGTTCCCTAGGCAAGCCACCTTGTGGCATGTGTGGCAAATTTCACTTGGGAAAATGTCATGAAGGAAGTGATGGATATTACAAGTGTGGCCAAGTTGATCACTTCTAGAGGAAATGTCCAAAGTGTGCCAAAAAGGCTCATGCCTCTACCCCAGCACCACCAATGAGAGAAGATAAGAAAGATGCTATTCTTGGCACGAATAAGGCCACAAACCAGTTGTATGCCGTGAGTAGTTGTCAAGATCAGAAACATTCTCTAGATGTCTCTCCAGTGTGACGGGTACGATTTGAGTCTTTACTTACTTGTGATGTTATCCATGAGAGAGGAGCTTATGTCTCTAAAGAGTTTAATATTGCCACCTAAGAGTGTGACTTGAGGTCTTGTAAACCATAAGAAGAGATGTCAGTCCAATGTTAGAATGACGGTGATAGAAAGGAAGGGACGGGATGGTGAGAGTAATGATTCATTGAGGCCTGCGATTAGAGATATGTTTCCATTAGGTAAGTAATGGGATGATGAGTCGATTGCCATAAGTTTTAACGAAAGAATAGTAAGTACCCTTTTTATTTTCATGATGAGGTATAGAGAAAGAGCTATTGTCAGAATATGTTAGAGCATGCTCAAAACTAGAAGGGGGTTTATGTTGACGTGTTATAGTATTCATATGATTGAGGGTGAAGTGTAGATGTTGACTAGGGAAAAAAAGTGCTTTCAATATGATAGATCTAAACTAGGCTTATGATTTCGAAGTGAGATCCTCATGAGATTCACAGAGTTATGAGCTTAACTAGATAAGGAAGTATAATGAATAGGTAAGTGGTACTGAGTTATAAGTAGCGAAACGCATTGATTGAATACATACTATGAGACCTCAGTGGGCTATCTTCCCTAAAAAATTTTACCTAGTTGTTGTAAGTTGGTATTAGAGAGGTATGAGATAGATGCACGTGTTGGGCCTAGACCCTAAGCTTGAATTTTGAGAAGTAGTGTCAAAGAGGAGATAACATCGTGAGAGTGATAATATTAGTTGGAGATTTTCTCTAAGAGGCTTTCCATAGTGTATGTTCGAGATGAAGACGTTGATTTGTGAGGAAAGTGATGCTATGGGCAGGGTATAAGTGGCCCTTAGATAAGACTAGTAAAACAATGATAGCTCGATAGATAAGAAGAGGCTTGAGATGTGTATCCATGATTGTATAAAGATGTGTGAAGCTCTAAGTTATGACTCCTATAAGAATCTAGACAATATTTCTGTCAATGTTAAGTAGGTTGATGTAAGCATTCATTATCATCACGAGTAGCTAAGCTGATTGGGGCTTATAGATAGATCATGAGGAGTTTTCCATGATAGTCTAGTTCTTATGCAATTAAATTTATGGGAGCACAGGAGTTGAGCGCTAATAGACAAAAGAAGAGGTTAGATTGTAAGAGTTATGGAAATTGGTTATGCCTGCCAATAAGAGTAGCATATATATAAAGATTTCCATAGAGACGGGAGGAAGCTAATAGTGGTATCATTTGAAGAGAGTCTTAGTGGATATTATATATGTTTGACAATAGCACAGGAGAAGAGCTTAAGATATTCTTGTGGATGATGATTCCCTGACTGTGTGGAGATATGTACTTATAGCCTAGTAAAGGGAATTGATTTGCAAACTTAGAGAGACAACCCTTGAGCTAAGGGGGAGATGACTAGGTAATGAACCAAAGTAGATCTTGAGTTATCGATAGAAATTGGGTTGATCAAGATGAGATATCTATTATTTTCCATCGCATATAATTTTTACATTTCAGTTGAGATGATACTCTACCCCCGTCTGGTGTATGACTGTCATGCCTATGACCTAGTACCATGCACATCATGTTGATTCTCGTTCATGTTGAGTTTCGAGGATAAGAAATGATGATTTCATTCAGCAAGTTTGATCTTACCTCATGGATCTATGAATTTCCAGTCTTATGTTGAATAAGATGTGACCATAGTTTTACACCATGTATAGTTCTGTGAACTCAAGGTGAATCTTGATAAACGAGGGATATTGCACTTCGTTATGAATGTCCTCAGATAAGATTTCTCGATTGAATTGTGTTAATGATCTTTTGTTCTAAGCCCTTTGAGTGATCCTACTTTCCAGTCTTGATAGAAGTGTTGATGATAGTAGAGGAGTGATGGTTGATGAGAGAGAGTGAGAGTTTTTGATTCTGATGTCATCTTACGCATGCACTAACCTTCAGCTTGTTATGCCATTGTTGATAGTAGGATGGAGTGTATCAAGTTTTAGATGTATAATCATGCTTATTTTGCATGGAGGGGTAGTAGTTTGGGGTTTCACCAAAAGGGGAGATGATGAGTTCCTCCAGGTCCAAATACTGATGCTAATAATAATAGACTGAGAGTGAGGGTAGATGAGGAGGAGTGAATGTATTCTTATTGTGATATTGGTATTAAACTTGTGTCATGTAGGGATAGAGACAGGGATGAGGGGAGAGATGAGACCTTATGATGTGCAATAGATAGGTAAGAGTATGTTGGTGTGTCTTTGAGTAGAAGCTCATTGAATAGTGGAGGTAGAAGTGCTAGGTAGGCTTGAATGGAAGAGAAGCATGTGGTTAGGCGGAGATTCGAATAAGAACTATGAGCTTGTATTGATGGAGTAAAGTTCCATGAAAAGGAACACAATTGAGGTGGGGAGTTGAGCGCAGTGTCTTGTATATCACGAAGGTCTCATTCTCGATTTAGAGTTGATAGCTTCCTTTCGGAGTTCTAAAGACTGATCGTCGAGGTTTTCAAATGATTCGAATTGATTGAGTTCCGACATTCTATTCGTGCCTAATGGTGAGAATGTCTAAGATAATATCTCTATTCTTAATCTGAACCATTATCTATTTGAGTTGATGTGTCTATTCCTGAGTCTGAATAGAGATGGTTTAAGATTTATGAGGAGTCGAGAGTTTGATCGATTGAGACTTGAGAAGAATTATGATTATTATTCGTGTCTTGATGTCTGCCTTTACTCATCATTCGAGGACTAATTATTACAAGGGGGAGATAATATAACACCCAGTAAAAATTACCAAAATACCCCAAGATGAGAGATGTGTGCATAACACGTCTTTCCGAACTCCGATGGAAAATCCGAGGCGAGAAATGCAACCAGCATGAAAAATTGAGGGGAAAAATGGTCTCAGTTGATTTTTAGAGCAACCAGATCAAAAGATAATTTTTTGATGCAAAAAAGATTTCTAATGAGAGTGAGCGACAGGTGTATGACATGCACTTGCCACGGATTTACATTTAAACGTGGTCCCAATATTTCCTACGGGGTTAGAAAACTCGATCGAAAAATTTTTGACGAAAAAACACCAAAAATGGCCAAGTGAGCGTCGCAGACTTGGTATGCCAAAGGTGAAATTTTTCAATTTTTTGTGAGGGGCATTCCAATCTTTTGTCAACCCCTACTAAACTTAAAACACGATCAAAATAGGTTGTTTCGAGTATAATAAGGGTTTTTAACCCATTCCTTTCGGTTCCAGACTTTGCACAATTGAGCACTTTAAGTATTTGATTCTTAAACAAATAAACATGTGAATTTAGCAGCCTAATTGCGTGAAAGACAAATGCGTTGATGTGTAATTTATGGCCAATCTATCAATGTCACTTCATTAAAATTATTCCACCTATTTAAAAAAATTAAAAAAAAGTAAAAAACAATATTTGTGCTTGGCCAAAAAAAATTTATTTTACAAAAACTTTAAATTTTGTGAATTTTAAATTTTTACTCCAAGTGCAGGCAACGCCAAGGGCATCCTCGGAGGGAGTGACAAAGTTGGAGGTGTTCACACGTGGAGAATCAAGTCACGTCCCCATTGTCCACCTGGTTTCAATCTACAAAACAAGGACGCTGAAGAATCTCTAGCTAAGTCCAAATCTCAAAAGGTGAAAAAATTTATTTCAGTTGCAATTTTATTTGTCCAGCAGCTCCAAGACATGATAACAAATACCATCAGGGCTTAATATGGTGGAATATCATAAATTTCATTGTACTAATCCAAGTCATATACTAGACGAATTGATGGTCTATCTATGTTAATAAACTATCAACCACCAAAGAACAACAATTTGATGGCAAAGGAATCCAAGGCAATATATCGCCCACTTCATTGAAACTTGTAGTAATGTCGGAACACATGGTGACCTTTTGGTGAAACAATTTGTTTGTTCACTAAAAGAAAGTGCATTCGACTGGTATATCGATCAAGGACACGAGTCTATTGATAGTTGGGAGCAACTCGACAAAGAGCTCCTCAATAATTTTTATAGTACTCGTCGAACTGTAAGCATGATAGAGTTGACTTGCACTAAGCAAAGAAAGGATGAGCCCCCTGTGGATTGCATCAATCATTGGAGATCATTGAGTTTGGACTATAAAGATCGTCTTTATGAAATATCTATTATAGAAATGTGCATTCTGGGTATGCATTGGGGACTTCTATACATACTACAAGGAATCAAATCTTGAACTTTTGAAGAACTAGCTACACAAGCACATCACATGAAGTTGAGCATCGCAAGTCTTGAAAAGACATCTCCTTTTGTTAAATCGACGAAAAAACAAAGAAGGATTTCAAGAAAGGTATGACCTCAAATATCCAAACTAAAGAATCTATGGCAGTGAAAGCAACTTCTGCAAAGCTCATTGCTAAGAAGAAAGTGAAATAGGAGGAAGCTTCGAGTCAGTATTCATATGATGAGAAACATCGTCAAATTTAAAGGAGTTAGAGGTAAAAGTTTACTCATTTCTAAACTCAGATGTACCTATGATCCTTGATGAATTGGTAACCAAGAAAATCATTGATCTTCCCGAATCAAAGAGGCTCGAAGAAATAAATAAGGTTAATGATCCCAAATATTGCAACTTCCATCGTGCCATTGTCTATCCAGGAAATTAAAGGGTTTTGCTTTTTCTTTTTTTTTTTTTCCTTCTTGCTCTTTCTTTCTTTCATTTGTTTGCTTCTTCATGTTTTTCTTTCTTTCGTTTTTTCTTGCTCTTTCTTTTTTTTTTTTGCCTAAATTATGTTCTCCTTCTTTTATTTTTTCTTTATAAATTATTTATGAAAAAGAAGAAATATAGTCATTACTTATTATAAATATTATTTAAAAAACATCTCAAATATTTCATGTGTTTTATCTAAATTATATATTTTAAAAATTAAAAATAATTTCTATGAGTAAATTAACTTATATAATCACTTTATTTTGAAGTTGAATTAAAATAAGTTAATTATAATTTAATTTAATTTATAAATAAAAATTTAGAGTAATAATTAACATGTTATAATATGTAACAGTTTAAAGGTATTTCAGACATTTTGAGCAAAAAAAAAAAACTTAACAACAGTTATATACCAAATACATTAACAACTTTTTTTCAGTTTAAACACTTTTATCAAACATATAACTACTTATTTTTAAAATATGTTTCAGCATTTGAAATATACTTCTAAAATACTTACCACTCTTTTCCGGTCAATTCAAACGGGATCTAAATGCACAACTTGAATTAAAATGGTAAAAGAGCCAGCTGGTTAGTCCACAGATATTACCTCTTACTAGTCAAACATTTAAGGCGGTACTACACCCAACTAACAAATATGTAACATACTAGTACATATTGCTATTTTAATAAAATTTTTAAAAAAATATTACCAGAAAAAAAATAACATAACACACATTTTAGCTTTTATTTCACCTGTTTGATCAATAGAGTATGATGATTACATAAATATTTTTACGTTTATCTATTTCTTAATTATAATAAACTACTAGGTATTATATAATTTGATAAAGTGTGGATTAGTAATGGGCATCAAATGAAGGAAATAGGTACACTTGAATAGAATATACAAGTTGAACTACTTCCAATGAAAATGATAGTATGGGCTG
>JAPFFP010042116.1:0-14451 GCA_026153255.1 Solanum medicagineum | reverse complement strand
ACCTAGACTTGTTCCAGCACAATTCATTTTTGTAGGAAGTTTAGTTTTCTCCTGTTTTGTCCTACAAATGAGTTAAGGCCCTTTTTATACTATGGGAGATCAAGTCCATGGCACGAACTGGTCGTGTACTCTGTTGGTTAAGCCCTAGATCACCCAAAAAATTATTTTTTGAATGGGTGACCTAAAAATCGAAGACTATCCCTTTCCTACATAATTTTTTCCCCCGAAAATAATATGAAGTCGGATTTACAAAATCATGCACAAATTTTAAGATATTTGAGAAATATACTGTAGAGCATTTTCCGAGTCATGTAAGAGGTGTTACAATATCTCCCCCTTGGGAGCACTCGTCCCTGAATGTAATAGAAGTGTACTTTAGAAGAGTGATTAGACATGTTTTAGCCTATATGAATGCATCAATACAACTTAAACATTATTTTCATGAAAATTTCAAACTTCTGCATCATAAATCATCAAAATATGTCACTTATAAGTATGTTTGCATGCAACATGATGTAGAGGGGCTGAAGTACAAGACTTGACATGATAGATAGGATTAAATTGTTACCTTAGGCTTGAGTAGAGTGGAAGAGAAAAGGGTATTACTTCTTCAGTCCACTCTGGCTTACTAAGTGGCACTTTCAACTTATTAATACCTTCAAAGGACTTTAATAAATGCCACATCCTTGTTTTTCAAACTTTTCACTTGCCTATCTAATACTTCCACCGGAACTTCCTCATAAGACAAAGTTATCTTCAACAACTCTCACAACCTCCAAAGGCACTACAAAACTTTGGTCACCTATGCACTTCCTCAACATAGATACATGGAAAATTGGATGAACCATACTCATCTCCATAGATAACTCCAACTCATAGACAACCTTTCCAATTCTCCTTAAGATTCTATAAGGCCTTACATACTATAGGCTCAATTTTCCCTTCTTGCCAGGAGACCTTCAAATACATCCAATCATTAACATTAAACTCAAGATCACTTCTCCTCAAATCAGTGTAAGACAATTTGCCTACTTTGGGCCATTTTCATTTGTCCCTTATCAACCTTACCTTCTTCAAAGCTCCCATAACAAAATCTAGATGTATTAAAGCCATTTTCCTGACATCCAACCACCTATCAGGGATCTAGAACATCTACCATATAAATCTTTAAAGGGAGATATTTTGATGCTAGAGTTACAACTATTATTGTAAGCAAACTCAATAAGTGGAAAATGCTAATCCCAACTACCCTTAAACTCCAAACACATGCCCTAAGCATATCCTCAAGAATTTGAAAGGTATTTTTGGCTTGAACATTCATTTGTGTCTGGAAGTCCATGCTAAGCTTGACTTTAATACCAAGGCCTCTTTGGAAAGATTTCCAAAAGTGTGAAGTAAATTGAGCACCACGATCCAAATAGTAACTAATGAAACCCCATACAATCTAACACACATATGAATGTACCACTTAGAATTATCTTTGGCACCATAATTCATCATAATTGTTGGGAAATAAGTTGACTTTGTTATTATATCAATAATAACTTATATAGAATCAAAATGCCTCCTTGTCGTAGGCAAATTGTAAGGCCCCATGCTTTGCATCTTCCATAATATACATAGTGTGACATGTTATATAAAGCGTATATGATTTTATATAGTACTCAAGGATAATAAAGACAAAAAAGTGAGTGTTAATATCAAGGACTAAATTTTAGTTTTAGGTCAAAAGAATCCCCTAAACACATATTCAGGATTAAAGAAATGGCTCGAGTGGCACCTCACCTATTTTGGAATGTTTAAATTAAGTTTCACATGTTAGATGGGACTAAAAGTGTATAATTTGATAACACTGGGTTGCTTAGAGATACTTTAGTATCACAATATTCATATGTTAAGTTCCGGAGTCAAGAAAGTTGCAAGATAAAGGTTGGCAAAAGGTACTGTAAGCTTCTTTATGTAATGTTTCTTAAGTTTAGGTCAAATATCTCATACCATATCTTCCAAGTATAAGGTATTAAAGGAGACATGACCTATCACATTGAAGGTATACAAGTATAGTTTGCAACACATAAAACTTCATGTCAATCGAACTTTGGAGTAAAAAGTTATGACAATTTTACCATGACAACCCCAATAGGAAAATAGGTCTTGGGTAGGTCATGTCAAGCCCATCTATAGGTCAGCTAGTCTGTCATTTTAAAGCTTAAAACATTCTATTTGCATCCAAATATAGTTAAGAAACTAAAGAGATATCTACCACAAGTTCCCTAAGTGTTAGGTATGTTTTTCACATTTTTATTGTTAAAATTCGTTCCCATGCCTAGAAATGTGTGCCTTACTCTTTTCAATTATTCTCCTCTCCTATGAGCTACGATTGGAGCTGTTTTTTGATGGTAAAAAAGTGGTTTTCTTATTGGTTGTTCTGGGTTTATAACTTGTTCATTCAGGTAGTAATCTTGTGGCTCTTTTATAATCATTTTTACTAAGTTCTACAGATGTTTCCTCGCGTGAATGCTATTTGACAAATATGGCCATTAACGCCCAATTATGGACTGTTTATAGATGTGTCTAAGCTATGTATATATAGTTGATGTGAATCTTAGGACGTAAGGAACAACTTTTGTGAAGAAACTTTTGGGAAATTAGATGTTCGTTGGAGAGTATGATAAAGCTAAGCTCCGTCCCTCCTTTTAGCATGAAATCCTAGAATTCGCAAAATGTAAAATGCGATATTTAACTATTGTATTTCTATAAAGACCTTCTGTAAAAGGTATTGCAATTGCAATGAATCATTTTCATGATGCTATTAGGTTGAAATCCTATTCTTTCATTTAAACTGGATATTCAGTACCTTTATATAAATTTGTTTGGTTTCTTGACTACCTGCCATATGTTTGAGGAGTTGCTCTACTTGTCATGGTGTCACTAAAAATAAAGGAAGATTACAAGGGGAATTTAGCATTCATAATTTGCGTTATTTATTACTAAAATCATAATTGAAGAACTTAGAAAGTAACACATTGATTTCAACTAATCTCGGGTATAATGCTCCTATTTAAACTACTACGACACTTGATTCTTTTTAAATACTTTATTTTACTAAATGGCATGGAACCAAGTATAAGCATTATGTGAAGCACCTTTATGAACTTTTCCATAGTTATGACTTCATTCTAAATGTTAACTTAAGTTTCCAAACTTATTCAAAAGACATCTAAGATCCCACGAGTCATGTGTATATGCTGCGACAATGATTATGATGCTATGAGAATAAGTGTACCAATGAGCCAAGATTGGCTAAATTTTTGTTATGGCCTACTATGTGCATTCAATATTTATATCATACATAGTATGTTATACATGGACTTCGAGCTATAATTGGAGTTATGAGGCCTATTTGGCCAAACGATTGTATATATTGATATAACATAGATGGCCACGGGTTGGAAAATATGATGTCGATTAGCTATCGTAAAGGACCAACATTTCTATCTTTTTTTTGGGTATGTCATGCATTTGCATCTATATATGTGTATTGACGATATGCAGTTACTTGAGCATACCATGCATATCTAATAACTAAGGGTTTGAGTGTTGGCCATGATGGTTACTTGTATTTTGGTTATAGTTGGTATTTATATTCCCCTTTGACTATAGTTATCTATGATTTTTCTTTCTACCTTACATATCAGTACATATTTATTCGTATTGACATCCCATTACAAGTGGATGAAACATTTTATTTTGTGTGTGCAAGCTCAGGAAAGGATTCTGATTGACCCCTCCACTTGGAGCCCAGTTTAGCTATGAGTTGATAAGCTCCACCTCTTCCAAGAGCTTTCATAGGATGCTTACTTTTTGTTTTACGATTGGGTAATGTCGAGGATAGGTCTCGACAGTGTTGGTGACCCTCTTAGAGACTATTATGGACATGTTATTTCTAAGGTTGCTTCTTGTGCACCGTTTAGTCTCCAATCATAGGTTTGGCAGGTGTATATATATGTGTGTGACCCTATACCTCTCTTTTTGTAGCCTCGTCGGCTAGCTAGTACTTTGGCATTTTTGGTTTACCTACGTCAGGGTATATAGCTTGTTGTTGACCAGGTCATGACCTAAATGCTCCAGGCTTAGTTTTTCAGATGTTATGCTGCCCAATCTTTTGGTCCCTAGTTTAGTTAGCTAGCATGATTAGTGGAATACTTGGCCAATGACGGTATCTAGTGCCAATCACGCCTCCCCCTTTTTTTGGGGCATGACAAACATGATATTAGAGCAGGTCATATCCCAGGTAGTCCAGAATGTCGTGTGTAGAAGAGTCTGGCTTATGGGTGTGTTGTACATGACACTTATAATCAGGAGACTATGAGGCATTTAGGGATGGTTATATTTCTTTCACTTAATAGATCGTGCTATAGAACAAAGCTATAAGAACATACAAAATCTAAATCATGCTTTGTAGTTTTTATTTAATGGGCTGCCTACGCTTAGGAGATGGCATAACATGAGATAGATATAGATCCGAAGAAGGTATCTGTCGTTCATTACCGGGTCAAGGGAATATATTTGTCGTGGAAGCACACAGTGAATCTCTAGTACCCATAGTACCAGATTTACCAGCACCCGTTGAGCCCTAAGGAGATCCATTACCCCCAACCTAACCAGAGACTAAGGAGCAGGGGATAAGGGAACTAGTTTAGCTACTGACTAGGATGATTTCTAATCATGAGAGACAACTAGACGATAGAGCATACACTAGAGAAGATCGAACAAAAAGCTCGAACATAGGAGAGGTTCTTCACTTAGTCCCTCCAATATTTATGGGATCTAGTCCCACTGAGGATCCCCTGTACTTTATAGACCATACATATAGATTATTGAGGGTGATGTATGCCTCCATCACTGAGACTATGGAATTGGCTTCTTTTTGACTACGTGATGTTGCCATGTTATGGTACGAGGCATGAGAGAGATCAAAAGGGCCTGATGCCCTGCTAGTAAAGTGGGAGGACTTTTCTGAGGCATTTCTAGCCCATTACTTGCCATGGGAGTTTATGGTGGCTCGTATTGACAAGTTTATCAATCTGAGGTAGAGGATATGTGCATAAAGAAGTATAGCTTTAAGTTTAATTCTTTGACTAGGTATGTAGCAGATATTGTACGCACCATAAACACTTGAGTTCACCATTTTATGGGTGGTTTAGGGGGATTATTTGATCAGATACTACAAGATAGAATCTTTATAGGATGGTGTAGATATTTCCCGCATATAGGCTTTGCTCAGACTACAGAGGATCTTTCTGGTTGGATCTGAGATACCCATAGAGACAGGGAGTAGAATAAGCGGGCTCATAATATGTGGTATTATAGGGAGCCACAAGGTGAGTTTAGGACCCCATTTGATCAATATCCACATCAGTTAGTAGGTAATTTCCCACCACAGATGCAAGGCCAACGATTTGATCATCATATTTAGTTAGGACCTAGGCAGAGCATAGGCTAGCCCGAGAGCCGTTGACAGGAGCATTCTGCACAAATGAGACAACCTGCTCCTCTATGTACACAATGTGGTAAGCTTCACACTGGGTGGTATGGAAAGGGTTCAGGTACATGTTACCATTGTGGGCAGATAGGGCATTTTATTAAGTAGTGCCCAAGGTTAGGTAGTTGTACAACAGTTTAGCCATCAAGATCTACAACAACCTCTTCATCCTGAGTATGTGCTCTCTGACCACGTCTGTAGTCTACTCAGGGTTGTGGTAGGAAGAGACAGTTCAGGTTCTACTAGTGTCCAGAATCACTTTTATGTGCTTACACATTGATAGGATTTAGAGGCATCTATAGATGTTGTCATAGGTGGGCCTATCCTTTAACGGAAAGGTAATGTTGCCTTGCCCAAGGTTAAGTTATTTCATACCTAAGGCTCGGATGCTAATCTCTAAAGTTTTTATATACCATCTAGTTCATACTAGTGATACTATAAGGAGCCAATGACCCTTCAACCATTCCTTATTATGAATGAATTCCCGATGGTATTCCCTGATGAGCTTCTAAGGATTCCCCCTAAAAGGGAAATTGATTTGCTTCCTGATATGTAACCTATATCTAGTACTCTCTATAGAGTGGCTCCTACAGAGCTAAGGGACTTAAAGGAATAACTGATGGAATTTCTTTATAAAGGATTTGTTACGCCAAGTACACTTCCTAGGGTACTCTAGTGCTCTTTGTCCGAAAGAAGATGGCTCTTTACGTATGTGTATCGATTAAAGACAACTAAATAAAGTCACTATCAAGAATAAGTATCCTCTTCTGTGGATTGATGACTTGTTCGACCAGTTTCAAGGTACCAAATACTTTTCAAAGATCGACTTCTGATTCGGTTACCACCAACTGCAAGTCAACGATGTTGATATTCCAAAGACAACATTTAGGATAAGGTATGGTTAGTTTGAGTTCCTTATAATATCTTTCAAACTTACAAATGCTCCAACATCTTTTATGGATCTAAAAAATCAAGTCTTTAAACCATTCTTGGATGAATTTATGATTATGTTAACTGATGACATCTTGATATATTCATGGTAAAAAGCTGGTGTCAAGGTTGATGGCCAAAAGATTGAAGCAGTGATGGCCTAGACGAGATCTTTGAATCTAATAGAGGTCCACAACATTTTGGCCTTAGCATGATATTATAAAAGGTTTGTGGAGGGATTTTCATCCATCTTGACACAACTGATGAAATTGCCGAATGAAACAACTATGTTCCAGTGGACTGAAGCATGTTAATAGAGTTTTGAAACTCCCCAAAAAGTGCCCAAAAATATACCTCGAAAATGCCTATAATCATAATTTCTATATATCTCAAAATCATTGTGCGATATCAAAAATTTGACTTCATATTCGTGATCAAGGGGTAAAATTGAGTGGGAAATGGGTATAAACCATTTTAAGAGAAACCATAGCAAAATTTCATTTTCCAAAATTTTCGAAAACAGTAAGGATTTGCGCCCCTGGTGTGACGCTACCAGGGCGCAAACCAGTGTATTGTTGTTTTCAGTTTTTCCAGTTTTGGCCTAAGGCTTTGGGGCCTTGGGCATAAGCCTTCCTATGCCTAAAAACACTAATGTTTATTCATTTTTCAGCCCCATATCATTCAAGACATTCCCCAAAACCCTCTCTAACACTTAGCCAAATATTTCATCCAAATTCAAGTGTCCCAAACTCATTTCGGGATCTCAAGAAATTCATTCAAGCTTCAAATTCTAGTTCAAATCTTCAGTAAGGAAATACCCAAATTTGGAGTATATGAGTTTCAACCATTGGGTCCTTTCACCCATGGTGCCCAACCATCTTTTAATGTAAATTGCATGTTTTCAAGTTGAATTATCTATGGGTATCTCTTATTATGAACTTGATTACAAACTATGTTGGGGTTTCATGAAATGTTGATTGTGTAAGCATGTTTTGAGCTATAAATCTATAATCTATTATGAGATTTGATGTAGGATTTCAATGTATCTTGCATGAGGGTATTAATAAGTGTTGGTCGGTTAATTTACATTAAGTTTTCTCACATGATTTCACTCTTGAATTGCATGATTTTGAACTAGCATTACACACCCGCCAAGTGTTTGATAAAATATTTGGTTAAGGATTCTTGAGTTATTGATGATTCATTGTATGACTTTTGAGTTAAGTTACTTTATGATGATGAAAGGAATGTATGTATGCATTAGATTCATAAAAAGTATCTACGGTGTTGTAAGTTAACCAAACCTTGTTGGGGGGAGGGGGAGTGCTAGGCCCAATCACCTTGTTGAGGGGTGTTAACCCTTAATCACCTTGTCAGGAGGGGGGTAAACCCGTACTACCATGTTGGGGATTAGATACCTCAATCGCCTTGTCAGGGGGTGGTAAGCCCGTACTAATAATTGAGGCGTGGATACCTCAATCACCTTCCAAGGGGGTGGTATGCCTTGAATTAGTTTGCTTGGTCTATGATGATGGTGTCTTCCTACGCATGTAATATGTTCTATATAAGCATGTTTTACTTCAACCATTTATCATGCATACCATCTTATGAATATATTATCCTTTGCCTATGATTATGCATTTTGACTATCTTGTTGCATTGCATCCTTCTACTTAGCATATTCAAATGTACTAATGCATACTCTATGCCTACATGATGTTACCATGTAGGAATCGGAGCACCACATGATCATCCTCCACGTGGCTAGTTGTATATCTTGAAGATAAGATAAGCCTTTGGTGAATCCTCAAGTTCAGGCACACTATCTATACTACTCTTGCTTATGTTATTTCTTTATGATGAACTCTTGATATTATGAGGGTGAGCTAGGAAAGTTTCATGGCCCCCGCTCAAGTCTATGTTTAGAGGTGCAGTTGGACAAGTGACGTAATTAAGCTATGTTCTTGACTCTTGTTTCTTTATGGTTATCTAAGACTTCTTTTAGTCCCTTATATATTATTTCAATCTCTTGCTGTTGTTTATTTTGCTTCTGCGACCAAGGATGTGTGATTGATATGATAAGTGGCCTTTTTGGGTCCCTTCCAGTTCCCATTAGCCGTGTCACGTCTAGGCCCGAAGCTTGGGTCATGACAAACTTGGTATCAGAGCACTAGGTCATTAATGGTCCTTAGAATCCAACACACCGCATCAATCAAAGACTTGTTCATGGTTGTGAAGTACACCACGATGATGAGCAAGAGGCTATGAGGTATTTTAGGAAATGTTTCCCTTCTTCTTGATCTTTGTCACGCTATAAAAGTTAAGCTAAGGCTTTCTCCTAACGATTATTCTTTGCTATGCTAGATCATGCCTATTCCAAGAGGAAGAAGAGCCTGCACTCCCGAGGAGCAACCGGCCACTCCCGCTGGGGGATCGGCCCATGAAGAGTTCCTGGATGGTATTACCATGCTAGCCCATGCCATGACTAATCAAATCAACTAAGGGGCCAAAGCCCCTCATGCTCCTACTTCAGCTTCTAGGGTGAGGGATTTCACAAGAATGAACCCAACGGAGTTCCATGGTTCTGAAGTGGATAAGGATCCTCAAGAATTCATTGATGAGGTGTACAAAGTGTTGTCTATTATGGGTGTTAGATCAAAGGAGAAAGCGGAGTTGGCGGCCTACCAACTCAAAGGGGTGACCCAAATATTGTTTACTCAATTGAAGGTGGAGAAGGGGAACAGTGATGTGATCCTTTGGGAGGAGTTTAAGGCGGCATTTCTCAATCGGTTCTACCCACTTGAGCTAAGGGAGGAGAAAACAATGGAATTATATCTAAAGCAAGGGTCGATCAGTGTGAGGAAGTATGCCCTCAAGTTCAACCAACTCTCTAAATATGCTCCACAATTGGTGGCCGAACCAAGGTCTAGGATGAACAAATTTGTGATGGGTGTGTCTGACTTGGTAAATAAAGAATGTCGTTCCGCCGTGTTGATAAGTGATATGGATTTGTCCCGCCTCATACATATGCCGAATACATAGAGGGGGAAAAGCTAAGGAAGAGGAGAATGGGTGAGGTCAAGAGGGCACTTTTTGAATGTGGATTCCATAATCCTAAGGGTGGCCAGTTTTCTCAAGGCCACAAGTTCCTAGGCCAAAGATCGTCAAATGCTCCTAATAGAAGGGTTGCTAATGATAACCAAAGATTCCAAGGTGGTGGCGATGTGGTGCCTAATGCTATGTGTCCATGATAAGGTAGAGGACTTAATAGCCCATGTTTGAGGAACACTAATGCTTGTAATGGTTGTGATGAAGTGGGTCATAAGATGATTGATTGTCCTCGTAATCAAAGCAAGGGTAGAGATGGACATCCACGAGGCCAAGGTGCAAATACGGGTCATAAGAGAAGAGGAGGTCAACAAGGTGGTGCAACCAAGGCACAATGGGTTCTATCCTCTTCAAGGGAGACAAGGGGTAGAGGAGGTGCCCGATGTCATCACCTGTATGTTAAAAGTCTTTGATATTGATGTGCATGCATTGATAAAGCCAGGTGCCACTCTTTCTTTTATTACTCCTTTTGTTGCCAAAAAGCTTCATGTAAAACCTGAATTGTTGTGTGAGCCATATGAAGTGTCTACTCCCGTGGGTGCATCCATTGTTGGTACAATAGTCTATAGAAATTATCCTATGTTCATTTTGCATAAAATATTGCCTTGTGATTTTGTTAGTTAAACATGGTGGACTTTGATGTCATTCTTGGGATGGATTGGTTGCATGCGTGTTATGCCTTTATTGATTGTAGAACCCGTAGGATCAAATTCCAATTCCCTAAAGAAACCATTCTTGAGTGGGATAGTCATGATGTGGTGGTCAAAGGTGGATTTATTTCTTTCATTAAGGCCCAAAAATTGATTTCTACGGGGGGTCTCTATCATCTTGTGAGGGTTAGGCATGTTGAGTCCAAAGTCCTTCCGATAAAGTCAGTTTTGGTGGTTAATGAATTTTTTGATGTCTTTCCTACTAAGCTTCTGAGTGTTCCTCCCTAAAGGGAAATAGACTTTAGTATAGACCTCCTTCCCGATACTCAACCCATTTATATTCCCCCTTACTGTATGCCCTCGACGGAGTTGAAGGAGTCGAAAGAGTAATTGAGGGATTTGTTGGAGAAGGGTTTTATTAGGCCTACTCAATAATAACCTTGTGGTGCACCGGTATTGTTTGTGAAAAAGTAGGATGATACTCTTAGAATGTGTATTGATTACGGACAACTTAATAGGACCACCATAAAGAATAAGTACCCCCTACCAAGGATTGTTTTTTGACCAACTTCAAGAGGCTAGTCACTTCTCTAAGATTGATCTTCGGTCTGGGCGAAAGTGAGGGAGTGTGAAAATCCCAAGACGACATTCCCTACTAGGTATGGGCACTATGAGTTTGTGGCTATGTCTTTTGGGTTGTCCAATGCACCGGCTATCTTCGTGGATCTTATGAATAGGATCTTTAAAGCCTACCTTGAATTGTTTGTAGTGGTATTTATTGATGATATCTTGATCTATTCCCATAGTGAGGAGGAGTATATGGATCACTTGAGGGTGGTATTGCAAATGATGAGGGAGGAGAAGTTGTATGCTAAGTATGAGAAATATGAGTTTTGGTTGAAATAGGTTGCTTTTCTAGGTCATGTGGTGTCGGGGATGCCATTAAGGTGGATCCTAAAACGATGGAGGTGATTAGAAATTGGCCTAGACCTTTGACTCCATCGGACATTAGCAGTTTCTTGGGCTTAGCGGGTTACTCCCGGAGGTTTGTGAGCGGGTTTCTTCTATTGCTTCTCCCATAACTAAATTACCCAAAAGAAGGCAAAATTTGTGTGGATCGATGAGTGTGAAAAGAGTTCCCAAACTTTGAAAGAAAAGCTTGTCTCTACCTGAAGGGTTCAAAGGGTTTGTGGTGTATTGTGATGCCTCACGAATTGGTTTGGGTTGTGTTTTGATAAAAAATGGTAAGGTGATAGCTTATGCCTCTAGATAACTTAAGGTGCATGAAAAGAATTACCCTACCCATGGTCTTGAATTGGCCGCCGTGGTATTTGATTTGAAAATTTGGCATCATTACTTATATGGGGTTCATGTTGATGTGTTTACCGATCATAAGACACTTCAATTTGTGTTCACTCAGAAATACATCAACTTGAGAAAAAGAAGGTAGTTAGAACTTCTTAAGGATTATGATATGAGTGTGCATTATCACCCTGGTAAGGCCAATGTGGTGGCCGATACTCTATGTAGGGTGTCTATGGGTAGTCTAGCATATGTTGATGGTGAGGGCAAAGGAGTGGCTAAAGAGGTGCATCGGTTGGCTAGATTGGAAGTTAGGTTGGATGAGGTTGACAATGGTGGTGTTGTAGTTGTTGATGGTTCTTAATCTTCATTGATTGAGGAGCTAAAGGCAAAGCAAGATCTTGACCCCACCTTGTTAGAATTGAATGCCTGGGTGGCAAGGTGGAGGTTTTCTCCCAAGGGGGAGATGGTGCTCTTAGGTACCAAGGTAGATTGTCTCACGACCCAAGCTTAGGGCCTAGATGTGACACGACGAATGGGGGACCCAAAGGAAACCCCAAACAAGACAATGTACTTATCATTACACCTCATTGGTCACGGAAGCATATAAAAGACATAATGAGAAACATAGGTAAACGTCTTTGGAATGGAGGACTCACCAACTAGCTTGAGTAGTACTGAACTAGTCACATGGAGGAGGAGGATGATCAACTTGGGCACCAGGTCCTATATGGTGATATCATGTAGGCAAGAGTATGTGTTATTACCTTTGAATGTACTAAGTATGTAGGATGCAATGCAACAAGAGATAGGCATCACAATCAAAATGCATAACAATAGGCAATAGGGATAATATAACAATATGGCATGTATGACCAATGCTCAAGTAAAACATGCTTATAAAGGATATCATATGTGTAGAAGAGACCAAGCAAGATTTCCAAAGTACAAACCCCTTGGTAGGTTGATGATGATCTCACACCGTCACCCTAATGGTGAAGTATAAACCTCTCACATGGTTGATGATAATCCCACCCTATCACCCTGGTGGTGAAGTACAAACCCTTCACATGGTTGATGAGTACAAACCCCCATCTCGGTTATCCGAACTCTTAGTCGCCCCGTATCGGGCATGGTCTAATGCAATACTTTATATAGAATATATCATTTACATAAGCTCATTTCATCATCATAACATCAATCATGTCATATCTCATGCTTTGTATCTTCAATTCCTCAAGAAACCATAACCGGATATTTTGTCAAACACTTAGAGGTTGTATAGCGCTAGTGTAAACCCATGCAATTCAAGAGTCAAATCATTCTAGTAATGTAACACCCCAATTCTTACAATACTATTACAATGAAAATGAAACATGACATGGTTCGGTCAAATTGCTAATTTTTAAAAGTGCTTAAATCTCGTGTTAATGGGCTATATGTGCGTATAATGCTTAAATGGGTCGAGTGCATATATGTTTTGTGTCAAATTGAGGAGATTATGGCCTTAAATGAAGTAAGAGAATTGAGGTACTTGTGGGACTTAGTAAGCTCGCAGGTGAGTCACCTACTTGCTCAACTCAAATTTGGTAGCTAAACGGAGACGATGCTCAACGTCGAATTAGTCTAAATCCGATTATGAATAAAGTCTGTGTTATGGGTGTAAATTTGGCCAATGTTTTAGCATCACACATGTACTATATTTTCAGCGCAAGAAAAATATTAAAAAGGGCCCAAATATATCACAACACACTTAACAATTTGGGCCCAAACTAAGTGAAGGGAAAGTTGGAAAATAGGCAGCCCAAGCCCATCAACTTTGGAACCCAAACAGGACCAATTGTGAGGGCTAAGCTGCTACATCACCATCCTATTAATGTGCACAAATATGTGGATAAACGTCCTAGAGCAGGTCGGCCATAGACCCCTTTATAAAGGGTTAAAATAGCTCCCACAATTCATTTCCCAATTAGAACACACAAATATCAGATTGCTCTCCAAAGTTTTCTCTCAACTTTTATTTTACTTTGAAAAGCAGAAAAATGACTCTTTTGGGGTTCTTGAAGGAGACCTGAAACTTGAAGGCAAAGGTAAGTAATCATAGTTGTGTATTTAGTATGGTTTGTTTATCAAAACCAAAGAAACAAGTTAATCACACATATACTGGAAATTCTGAACAGCTTGTATGCTAAGAATTCTTGTGAACCTTTCTTGTTAATTAAGAGGTTTTTCTCTCTTGGTTGGATTTATTATGAGTTAATACTTATTCATTTAACAAAGGTAGGTTTTACAGTAATGTAACAAGGCTGATTAACCACTTTTACAGTCCACAAAAGTGAGTCCTTATATGATATCATAATTGTATGCTTAGTATGAACTTGTGGGCTGTCAGATAGAAGGCTATTGCCTCAAGTCCTTAATTGATTTGTTACTGTTCTGAGACTGGTTCAAGGTTGTTTGTATGTGTAAATGTTGTTGGAACAGTTTGGTTAGAGTTGGAATAGGTTTGGAATTGTTGACGTCGAAATATAGCGAAGGAAGGTAACGTTATGCTGTCCATTTTTAGGTTGTGTAGTATTGTTATGCGTTGTGCTTTGGGCTGTTGTAAGATTTTTCTGGCACTAAAATAGTATTTACATGATGTTTACATGAAAATATGTATTAGAAAAATAAGATTAGGGGCGGAAAGGTTGAAGGAATACGCTTGGGTTTATAAATACCCGCTTGCTGCCCGTGTGTTGTTTTCTTATGTGATTGGGCTACGAAGGTATATCTATTGGCTTCTAATGCTAGTTTTATACCTACTATGTTGTAGATAAGTATTTGGATAAAGGGAAGGTTTTCTCGATAGTAACAAGGTCATACAACGAGGTATGTAAGGTTACTTGATTTCATATCATTTGGCATGAAACATAGATC
>JAPFFP010042115.1:0-14453 GCA_026153255.1 Solanum medicagineum | reverse complement strand
TGATTCCTCCAAAGGACCTTAACGGAAGCCACATCCTTGTTCCTCAACCTCTTCACTTGTCTATCCAAAATCTGAACTGAAACCTCTTCATAGGTCAAATTTTCTTCAACAACACTCACAAAATTAAGAGGCACAATAGTATTAGGGTCTCCCACATATTTCCTCAACATGGATACATGAAAGGCCGAATGAACCAAATCTATCTCACAAGGCAATTCAAACTCATAAGCCATATTGCCAAATCTCCTCATTACCCTATAAGGACCCACATATATTGGACTTAACTTGCCCTTCTTACAAAAATGAACCACACCCTTCATGGGTGACACCTTCAAATAAACCCAATCACCAACCTTGAATTCAAGATCCCTTCTCCTTACATCGGCATAGGACTTTTGACGACTTTGTTCCGTCTTCAACCTTTCTCTAATCATCCTAACCTTCTAAAGAGCCTCCATAACCAGATCAGGTCCCAACAAAGCTACCTCACCAACCTCAAAACACCCAACCGGTGATCTACAATGTCTACCATAGAGATCCTCAAAAGGAGCCATGCCGGTGCTAGAATAATAGCTATTGTTATAGGCAAACTCAATCAATGGAAGATGATCATCCCAACTACCCCTAAACTCCAATACACAAGCCCTAAGCATATCCTCAAGTGTTTGGATAGTTCTTTCGGCTTGACCATCCATTTGAGGGAGAAAGGTCGTACTAAGCTTAACTCTTGTACCAAGACCCATTTGAAAGGACCTCCAAAAGTGTGAAGTAAATTGAGCATCACGATCCGATATGATTGATAAAGGAATCCTATGCAACCTTACCCAGTCATGAATGTATAACCTAGCATAATCTTCAGCCCTATATATGGTCTTAACTAGTAGAATGTGAGCCGATTTTGTCATCCTATCAACCACAATCCAAATGGAATCAAAACCCTTTCTAGTCTTGGGAAACCTAACAACAAAATCCATATTAGTCACCTACTACTTCCAAGTAGGAATCTCTATGTCTTGGGTTAGGCCACCCGGCCTTTGATGTTCATCTTTGACTTGTTGACAACTATGACATCTGGAAACAAATTTGGCAATGTCCCTCTTCAAGCCTCCCTACCAATACACATCCCTCAAATCTCTATACATCTGGGAAAAATGGGGTGGATAGAATAAGAAGAATTATGGGTCTCATCAAGGATTTTCTCCCTCAAACCATCTACACAAGGCACACAACCTACCTTAGTACCTATGGGCACCATTTCCCCCTTGGGAGAAAACCTCCACCTTGCCCTCTCTTACCTAGGCCTTCAATTCTAAAAAGGAGGAACCAGATCTCGCTTTGCTTTACCTCATCAAGCAAGGAAGACTTAGAACCATCAACAACAACAACACCACCATTATTAACCTCTTCCAACTAAACCCTCAATCTAGGCAACCGATGCACCTCCCTAACTACCTCTTTATCACCCCTATCAACATGAGCTAGGCTACCCATAGAAACCCTACTCAAGACATCCGCCACCACATTAGCCTTACCGGGATGATAATGCACACTCATATCATAGTCCTTAAGAAGTTTTTGCCACCTTCCTTGTCTCAAGTTGAGATCTTTTTGAGTGATGACATATTGGAGGCTCTTATGATCGGTGAACACATCAATATGCACCCTATACAAATAATGATGCCAAATTTTCAAAAAAAAAACCACGGTGGCCAATTCAAGATCATGAGTAGGATAATTCTTTTCATGAACTTTGAGTTGTCTAGAAGAATAGGCTATCACCTTACCATTTTGAATTAGAATACAACCCAAACTAACTGTTGAAGCATCACAATACACAACAACCCCCTCTAGCCCATCCAGTAGTGACAATATATGAGTGGACATAAGATTATGTTTCAATGTTTGGATGTTCCTTTCACACTCATCCGTCCACACAAACTTAGCCTTCTTTTGAGTCAATTTTTCCATAGGAGAAGCAATAGAAGAGAACCCATTCACAAACCTCCGATAGTAACCTACTAAGCCCAAGAAGCTCCTAATATCCAACTGGGTCAATGGTCTAGGCCAATTTCTAATCACATCCCTCTTCTTAGTATCCACCTTAATACCATCCTATGACACCACATGTCCTAGGAAGGCAATCTCCCTTAACAAAAATTGGCACTTCTCATACTTAGCATATAACTTCTTTTCCATCAATCGTGGCAACAAAACCCTCAAATGACCCATATGCTCATCCTCACTATGTGAATAGATCAAAATGTCATCAATGAAGACCACAACAAACGAATTAAGGTAGGGTTTGAAGACCCTATTCATTAGATCCATAAAGATGGTCGTTGCATTGGTCAAATCAAAAGACATAACCACAAATTCATAATGCCCATACCTAGTCCGAAAGACCGTCTTAAGAATGTCACACTCCCTCACCTTCACTTGATGATATCCAGACCGAAGATCAATCTTAGAGAAGTGGTTAGCACCTTGCAATTAGGTAAAAAAATCATCACTTCTTGGAAGAGGATACCTATTCTTGATGATGACCATATTGAGTTGCCGGTAGTCAATACACATTCTAAGAGACCCATCCTTCTTATTCACAAACAACACTAGTGCACCCCAAGGGAATTGGTTCGGCCTAATAAAACCCTTCTCCAACAAGTCCCTCAATTGGTCCTTCAACTCCTGTAACTCCGCCGGGGCCATATGGTAAGGGTGAATAGAAATGGGTTGAGTATCGGGGAGGATGTATTTACCAAAATCTATTTCCCTTTTGGGAGGAATACCGGGAAGGTCTTTTGGAAAGACATCAAGAAACTCATTTACAACCGGAACCGACTCTATGGGTAAGACTTTGGACTCCACATCCCTAACCGTCACAAGATTATAAAGACACCCCTTAGAGACCACCTAACGGGCTTTAATACAAGAGATGAACCTACCTTTGGCCACCACATCATGACTCTCCCACTCAAGGACGAGTTCATTTGGGAATTGGAATTTGACCCTATGGGTTCTACAATTAATAGAAGCATAGTATGTATGAGACCAATCCATCCCAAGAATGACATCAAAATCAACCATATCCAACTTTACAAGATCACAAGACAATATTTTAAGCAACATGCAAATGGGTCAATTTCTACAGATCTTTCTAGCAACAATAGATGCAGCAATAGGAGTAGACACCTCATATGACTCATGCAACACTTCGGGCTCAACATGGAACATTTTGGCAACACAGGGGATAACAAAAGAAAGAGAGGCACCTAGATTAATCAGTGAATGCACATTAAAATCAAAGATTTTCAATAGAACAGTGATGACATCGGGCACCTCATCAACTCCTTGCCTCCCATGCAGAGTGTAAAACCAATTATGCTTTGGGGCACCATCTTGTTGGACACCTCTCCCCAGAAAAAACACATTAGCATCTTGTGGATGAACCTCCTTACCGTTGTGGCAATTTCGGGGGCAATCCATTACCTTAGCCTAACTTCCGCGTAACCATAGCAAGCATTAGTATCTCTCAAGCATGGGCACTATGACTCCTACCACAGTTTGGACACCCACCATTAGGAACCACACCCCCAACACCTTGGGACCTTGGAAAATTACTGGCAACCCTCTTATTAGATGCATGAGAAGATCCTTGGCCTTGATGGAATCAGTCACCCTTTTGGAACTTACCATCAAAATGGGCCCTTTTTGCATAAAGGCCCCTACTTTTCCTCAACTTCTCTTCCTCCATTTGTTCAACATAGGTCATCAAATGGGACAAGTCCATGTCACTAATCCACATAGTGGACTGACATTCCTTACTCACCAAGTTGGACACACCCATGACGAACTTGCTCATTCTAGACCTTGATTTGGTAACCAAGTGTGGAATGAACTTTGAGAGTTCGTTGAACTTGAGGGCATACTCCCTCACTCTCATAGATGCTTGTTTCAAGTTCATGAACTCCACCAATTTAGCTTCCCTAAGCTCAAGAGGGAAGAATGGATTAAGGAAAGCCACCTTAAACTCCTCCTAAAGCATCACATAGTATACTCCCTTCTCTTCCTTCCAGTGATTGTACCATATTTGTGCCACCCCTTTTAGTTGGTGGGCCGCCAACACCGCCTTATCTTCCGACCTCACACCCATGATAGCCAAAATCTTGTAGACCTCATCAATGAACTCTTGAGGGTCCTCATCTACCTTAGACCCATAGAATTCTAGGGGATTCATTCTCATGAAGTCTCTCACCCGATATGCTAGTGTATGATCATGAGGGGATTGGGCCCCTTGGTTGGCTTGATTAGCCACAACATGTGCAAGCAAGGTGAGAGTATCCCGAGCTCACTATAAGCTGGTTGCTCCTCGGATGTGCGGTCTCTTCGTCCTCTTGTGTTAGGCATGATCTAGAATAGCAAAGAAAAATCGTTAGGGGGAAAACCCTTACGTTAACTCTATAGCACTACTTAGAACATGAAGAAGGGAAATATTTTCTAAAATGCCTCATAGGCTTTTACTCATAGTTGTGGTACACAACACAACCATGAATAAGACTTTAATCGACACAGTGTGTTGGACTTCAAGGATGTAACGACCTAGTGCTCTGATACCAAGATTGTCACCACCCAAGCCTAGGGCCTAGACGTGACACGACGCATGGGGAGCTCGAAGGGAACCTAAACAACCCTATTCATATATTATTACACATCCTTGGTCACGGAAGTTAGAAAACAACAACAAGAGATAATAAACAGGGATAATCAAGGCAAAGGGACAACCTTCATATCATAAGAATCAAAAAATAAGAGAGTCAAGACTCATAGCATAGATACATATCATGTCCAACAACACCTCTACTACATAGATAAGAACAGGGGCCAAGACAAGTAACTGGGCTCACCCTCATAGTCAATACATTCATAAAAGATAGATAGTCTTAGAACATAGCATAAGATCATAGACATCGTCCCCAGAATGGAGGACTTACTAACTAGATTAAGAGATACCATATTAGCCACGTGGATGAGGATTCTTAGGTGGGGCTCTGGTTCCTACATGGTAACATCATCTAGGCATAGAGTATGCGTTTGTACAATTGAATGTACTAAGTAGTTGGATGAAATGCAACAAGAGATATGTAACATATCTAAATGCATAAGCATAAGTAATGATTAGCATATAGCAATACGACATCTATGAGTGATGCTTGAAGAAAATTAACGCTTATATAGAACATAATATGAGTGTAAGGAGTGACCATTATTAGTGCAATCCGAGGCCTACCACCTCCTTGGTGAGGCGCATGAGGTACAAACCCCTTCATGAGTTTGATGAGGTACAAACCCCCCAACAAGGTTGATGAGGTACAAATCCCCAACAAGGTTATCAAGGTACAAACAACTCGACAAGGTTTCATGAGCCTACCACCTCTCGATTGAGGCGATCGAGGTACAAATCCCTCAACTAGGTTACATGCGCCTACAACCTCCCGAGAGAGGCTTGGTCATCCCCAACACTATTGAGATAATATCATATATATACATTTCTTTCATCATCATATACATATGTTCCTTTCATCATCATATACTCATTCAACTCATAAGATGTGCATTTGACCTTCAATTCTTCAAGAAATCATAACCGGACATTTTATCAAACACTTTGTGGGTGTGTAGTGCTAGTGTAAAACTATGCAATTCAAGAGTGAAATCATGCTAGAAAATTCAGTGTAAAACCATCAATAGATACTTGTTAACACCCTCAAGCTATATACATCAAAACCATTTGTCAAATCTCACAATAGATCTTTGGTTTCATAGATCAAAACATGCTAAAACAATCACAACTTCATAAACCCCAACATAGTATGCACTGAATTTCATAATAAGTAAGACCATGAGTAAATCAACTTTAAATCTGCAAATTTAGGTATAAGGAAGCTTGGGCATCATGGGTGAAAGGAACCCATGAAAGAAACCCACATACCTTAGCCTTGGAGAATAGCTTGATGAAGATTGGAGATGGAGACTTGTAACTTGAATGAGAACCTTAAGATCCAGATGAGTTTTGAGACTTGAATTTAGGAGTAAACTATTTGGCCAAGTAGTTAATGTGTTTTGGGGAATGTTTTGAATGATATGAGGGTGAAATATGGCTAAGTATAGGTATTTTCACATTTGGGAACACTTAGGCCCAAGACTCAAAAGCCTTGGACAAGACTTGAAAAACTAGACAAAAATAATATTGAGGCATGCCCTTGGTGTGTTGCGCCAGGGGCGAGAAAACCTCTCTGGAATTCGAATTTTGGGAAAAGAAAATTGCGATTCATTTGCTCTAAAATCGGAGTTAGACCCATTTTCCACTTAATTTGACCCCCTGAACAAGAATATGAAGTCGTATTTTCAATATCATACATGCATTTTGAGATATATGGAAATTACGATTCTAGGCACTTTCGAGGTATATTTTCGGGCACTTTTTGGGGTTGTTTCATGAATTCATGCAAAATAACATGAAGGTTGAAACTTAAGAATTAAAATCATATAGGGGACTTAAGTTAGTAACTTTGGCTTGAGTAGAGTGGAAGAGATATGGGTATCGCTTTTTCATATCCTCCTCGGATTCTCATGTGGCACTTTCAAGTTGTTAATTCCTCCAAAGGACCATGGTTGAAGCTACATCTTTATTTCTAAACCTCTTCACTTGTCTATCTAAAATCTCCACCGAGACCTCCTCATAGGTTAAATTATCTTCTACAACACCCATAACCTTAAGGACACGATAGTACTTAGGTCACCCACACACTTTCTCAACATGGGCACATGGAAGATCGGATGAACCATATTCATCTCCATAGGCAACTCCAACTCATATGCAACCTTACCCACTTTCCTCAACACTCTATAAGGACCCATAAACCTTGGGCTCAATTTCCCTTTCTTGCCAAATCGGACCACACCCTTCATGGGTGAGACTTTCAAGTAAACCCAATCACCTACCTTAAACTCAAGATCTCTTCTCCTCACATTGGAGTAGGACCTTTGTCTACTTTGGGCTATTTTCAATCTCTTCCCTATAATCCTCACCATCTCCAAGGCTTCCATGACCAAATTTGGACCTAGCGAAGCCATCTCCCTGACATCAAACCACCTAACCAGGGATCTACAATGCCTACCATATAAAGCTTCAAAGAGATCCATACCAATGCTTGAGTGGTAGCTATTGTTGTAAGCAAACTTAATAAGTGGAAGATGTTCGTCCTAACTACCCTTAAACTCCAAAACACAAGCCCTAAGCATATCCTCGAGACTTTGGATAGTCCTCTCAGCTTGACCATCCATTTGAGGATGAAAAACCGTGCTAAGCTTAACCTTGGTACCAATACCTCTTTGAAATGACCACCAAAAGTGAGAAGTGAATTGAGCACCACGATCCGAAATGATAGACAAGGATACTTCATGCTATCTAACCAACTCATGTACATATAACTTGTCATAATCTTCAGCACCATAAGTGGTTTTGACCATAGAAAGTAACTCGACTTTGTCATTCCACCCACAACAGTCTAAGTAGAGTCAAAGTGTTTTCTAGTCTTAGGTAACATAACCACAAAATCTATGTTGATCTCTTCCCACTTCCATGTAGGAATATCTTTATTTTGGGCTAGACCATACGGCCTTTGATATTCGGCTTTCATTTGTTGGCAATTGTGACATCTGGATATGAACTTGGCAATATCCCTCTTCATACCAACCCATCAATATACCTCCCTCAAGTCTCTGTACATCTTTATAGAACCGGGGTGAATAGAATAGGATGAATTATAGGTGTCTTTCAAGATCAATTCTTTCAATGCATCAACATTTGGCACACACAATCTACCTTGAAGCACCCCAAAAAGGCCCAAAAATGTGCCTCGAAAATGCCCTTAATCGTAATTGCTATATATCTCAAAATCCATGTGTGATATAAAAAATTCGACTTCATGTTCATGATCAGGGGAAAAATTGAGTGGAAATGGGTATAACCCCACTTTTAGAGGAACCGTAGCGAAAAATAATTTTTCAAAAAATTTGACTTCCAGTGGAAATCCGCGCCCTAGCCGTGATGCCCCAAGGGCGCGGATCAGTGTGAATTTTTGCCTAAAATTCTATTTCGGCCCAAGGGCCTTGCGGTCTTCACCCCATGCCCTCTTATGCATAAAAACACCTATACATAGCCATTTTTCAACTCTATATCATTCAAGACTCTCTCAAAACCCTCTCTAACACTTAACCAAATATTTCATCCAAATTCAAGTGTCCCAAGCTTAATTTCAAATCTCAAGAACTCTATTCAAGCTTCAAGTCTCCTTCAAGACTACATCAAGAAAGCTCAAGTTTGAGGTATGTCAGTTTCAACCATTGGGTCCTTTCACCCATGGTGCCCAACCTTCCTTTTTATGAAAATTTCACGTTTTCAAGTTGGATTATCTATGGGTATCTCTTATTATAAATTTGATTATAAACTATGTTGGGGTTTCATAAAATGTTGATTGTTTATGCATATTTTGATATGAATCTATGATCTATTATGAGACTTGATGATGGATTTCAAGGTATCTTACATGAGGGTTTTACTATGTATTGGTGGGTTGATTTACATTATGTTTTCTCATATTACTTCACTCTTCAATTACATGATTTTGAACTAGCATTACACACTCGCCAAGTGTTTGATAAAATGTGTTGATAAGGATTCTACAGTTATTGATGATCTTTTACATGGTTTATGAGTCAAGGCACTTTATGATGATTAAGGGATTGTTTGTATGTATTGAGCTCATGAAAAGTATCTATGGTGTTGCAAGTTGACCACACCTTCTTTGGGGGTAACATGCCAAATCACCTTGTTGAGGGGATGACATGCCTCAACCACCTTGTCGGGAGGTGACATGCCCGTACTACCTTGTTGAGGGGTGTGTACCTTAATCACCTTATCGGGGGTGATATACTTATCCATTGCGTATGATTATGCATTTTTACTATGTTGCTTATGCCTTGTTGCATTGCATCCTACATACTTAGTATATTCAAACGTACTAATGCATACTCTATGCCTACATGATGTTACCATGTAAGAATCAGAGCACCTTCTCTAAAAAGCCCCAAAAATGCCCAAAAAATGTGCTTCGAAAATGTTTGTAATCATAATTTCTATATATCTCAAAATCTGTGTATGATATCGAATATCCAACTTCATAATCGTGATTAGGGGGATAAACTGAGTGGGAAATGGGTATAACCCCGATTTTAGAGTAATTGTAGAGAAAAATAAATTTTCAAAAATTTCCTTATCTAGTGGCGATCCTCGACCAGACTGTGATGTGAACTGGGCGCGATCTGTGTATTTTGGCCCTGCACATTCGCTCCTCGATGCGAACTTGTCGCAGAGAAGTGTCAGTTTTTCATTCTATTATTCAACTCGGCCTAACCTATGTGTAAAAACACCTATACTTAGCCATTTTCAACTCTATATCATTCAAGACATTCTCAAAACCCTTTTTAACACTTTCTTTTATTACACCTTTTGTTGCCAAAAAGCTTCATGTTAGCCCCGATTTGTTGTATGAACCCTATGAAGTGTCTACCCCTTTTTGTGAGTTTATTGTTTCTAAGAGTCTATAGAAATCATCCTATATCCATATTGCATAAAATCTTTCCTTGTGATTTTTTTGAGTTAGATATGGTATATTTTGATATCATTCTTGGTATGGATTTGTTGCATGCATATTATGCCTCTATTGATTGTAGAACCCATAGAGTCAAAATCCTATTCTCAAATGAACTCATCCATGAGTGGGCAAGTTGTGATGTGGTGGTCAAGGATAGATTCATTTCTTGCATTAAAGCCCAAAAGGTGATTTCTAAGGGGTGTCTCTATCATCCTCTAAGGTTTAGGGATGTGGAGTCCAAAGTCCTTCCTATAGAGTTGATTTCGGTGGTTAATGAGTTTCTTGATGTCTTTCCTAATGAGCTTCCCGGTGATTCTCCCAAAAGAGAAATAGACTTTGGAATAGACCTTTATGTGCCAAGGAGGGATCTATGATTCATGCCAAATAATATGAAATAAAGTAGCCTTACATACCTCGTTGTATAACCTCGTTACTACTTTGGAGTGACCGATTTTTCCCTCAAATATTTATCTACAATATATTAGGCAATAAGACTAGTATTAGCAGCAAAGAAACACTTCTTGATAGCCCAATATCATAAAAACTAACACCCGGGCAGCAAGCTTATAATTAGCGACACAAAGGCATTCCTTCAATCATTTAACTTACAGTCGTATTTTCTAACAACCATTCTTATGTAAATGGCATACACATCTTGTTTAGACCCTTAATAGTCATACAACAGCCAGCAAAGCATAACACATAACAATTCTACGCAACATACAAACAGGCGGCATAACATTACATCCCTTCGTTACATTTTGACATCGACAATTCCGAACCTATTCCAACTTTAACCAAATTGTTCCCCCCATGTATACACATAAAGCTAGTCCTAAAATAGTTCAAAAACTATCCTAAAAATAGCTGGAGTATGTGAGACCATAGTCCTCAATCAATCAGCCCACAAGTTCCTATTATGAGCACAATTACGTTGTCACACAAGAACTCACTTTCGCGGATTGTAAATATGGTGCAACAGCCTTTATACATCATTATAGAACCAATAATCATTAAGAATAGTATCATCCCTTCATAATCAATCCAACGAAAAAGAGAAAAGCTTCCAAATAACCAAGAAAAATATACAACAACTTTTGGAGCACATGCTATCCAACAATTTCAGCAAAGGTATAATAAGCTTAGTCTCTTGTTTTATATAAGAAAACTATACTAAACACATAATTATTCTTACTTAACCTTACCCTCAAGGTGTAGGACATCTCCAAGAACCCTAAAAGTCTCTTGTGGCTGCTTGTAAGTTCAAGAAAGAGTTGATAGAAAACTTGGAAAACAATCTGATTTTTTTTTTGTTCAAGTTAAAATGGCTTGTGGGAGATATTTTAAAACCTTTTTAATGGGGGACCTTGGCCGACTTATTAAGGAATTTTTATCCTTACTTTACTAAGTTGGTGATGCAGCTTCTTTTCCCTTTCACTTTGGCCTTATTTGGTTCAAATTGGTTGGGCCTTGGCTGCCGATTTTTCCCTTTTCTCCTTAGTTTTGGGCACAATTAGTCAAGTGGGTTGTGATGTACTTCGGACCTTTTATTATTCATATTGGGCTATAAGTATTGTCCATTTCTGCAATGGTATAACACGGTCTAAAGTTACACCCTTAACATGGACTTTGTTCATAATCAGACTTGGACAAATTCGACAACGGGCCTCGTCTCCGTTTAGCTAGCAAATTTAAGCTAAGCAAGTAGGTGACTCACCTGCTAGCTTACTAAGTCCTACAAGCACTTCACTTCTTTACCTTGTTTAAGGTTGTCATCTCCTCACTCTAACTTAAAACTTATTTACACTCGACCCTCTTCAGCGCTAAACATACATGTCGCCCTCTAATTTGAGATTCAAGCACTTTTAAAAATTAGCGCTAATTTGAAAATCCATATCATGCTTCATTTTCATAATACTAGTATAGTAAGATGTGGGGTGTTATATCCAATAGAAGTGGTATCAGAGCAGGTCAACCTAGGGTCTACAAAGCCGTGTCTATGTAGAGTCTTGTTTATCGATGTGTTGTTCACCACATTTATAAGCAGGAGGCTACATGGGATTTAGGAGTTGTCACTTTCTTTTCATTTTTTAGATCATGCCATAGAGCTAACTTTAATAGGTGGATTGTGTCTAACCTCTAAATTGTTTTGTACAACAAGTATGCTAGAAACCAGGAAGAATAAAGGTAAAGGAAAGGGAATAGAAGTGGTGGTTAGTATACCCTGTCAGGTGAGACCACGAAATGAGGCTTAAGATATGTCTCTGTCACAGACATCTACAACTCCTCCAGTTCCTGATGAACCCGGAAGTAGTGAAATTCCCCTAGAACCGCCTATCGATGCTACCGTGCAGGATTTGAGAAATACAGTCCAACTATTGACTTGTATAGTTACTGGCCAAAGTCAAAGACAGGAAGGTCCAGTTATAGGTGTAGGTGGTGCAAATAGGGAAGCTAGCATGAGGATACTGAGGAATTTCACTTGGTCGGACCCTAATGAAGTTCCCCAAGACTTTATTGATCAGATTTACCGCACCTTAGATGTTATGCATGTGAGTGGTACAGAAGCTGTTGAGCTAGCAGCATACAGATTGAAGGGTGTGGCTATACTATGGTACTAAGCGTGGAAGCAATCCAAAGATATAGATGCTCCCCCAACTACTTGGAAAGAATTCAAAGAGGTATTTCTTGACCATTACTTGCCATTAGAGATCCGAGAGGCCGGTGGAGATCAATTCTTGAATCTCCACCAAAGGAATATGAGCGTGAGGGAGTATAGCCTTCAATTTAATTCCCTTGCCAGGTATGCTCCTAATGTAGTTGTTACAATGGTTGATAGAGTTCATCAATATGTGGACAGATTGGACACGTATCTGGTCAGAGACTGCACTATTGCTTCCTTGAACAAAGATAGAAAATATAGCAAGAATGTAAACTTTTGCACAGAAATTGGAGGATTAGAGGCAAAGGAGAAGGACACAAGAGTTAGATAGGGCGCGGTCTAAGAGGGACAGGTCTACAGGACAGTTTACACCATCCCAAGGTGAGCTTAGGCCTTAGTTTTCCAATAGACCACCTAGGCCATCATCTTCCTACTCTACAGCCAGTGCTCCATCACAACTTCAGGGGTCTAGAAGAAATCATTTTGGTCCAAGAAGTGAAGGGCAAGGCGCCCGGACAGTGGGATATTCAGCAGGCTAGTAAATGACCCCTACACAAACTTGTAAACAGTGTGGAAGAAGTCATTCAGGTGCATGTTATGTTGGGACACACGTTTGTTATTGGTGTGGTGCGCAAGGGCATATGATAAGAGATTGCCGAGGAGGCATATGAGTGAGATAGCACAATCTACTGGGTCAGCTGTTGCATCATCGCTGTCAGTTCCTCCATTAGGTAGGGGTCAACAAGTGCCTATGGGTCATGGTAGAGGTGTTAGAGGGATAGCTAGCTCTAGCGGAGTCCAGAATCGCACCTATACTTTGGGGACTCGGCAAAATCTGGAAGCTTCACCTGATGTAGTCCTAGGTATATTGTCCATATTTTCACATAATGTATATGCATTAATTAACCCTAGTTCTACACTACATACATTACCCCCACTAGTTGCTGGGAAACTTAAGAGAACACCCAAATTATTGAACAAACCATTTGGAGTGTCTACACCAACCGGTGAATCTATTATGGCTAAAAGGGTTTATTATGACTGTGTAGTAACTGTTTGTGACCGTGACACATTGGTTGACCTTATTGAGCTAGAAATGGTGGAATTTGATGTTATAATGAGTATGAATTAGTTAGTTTCTTGCTATGCCACCGTGGATTGTCGAACTAAGAGAGTGTACTTCCACTTTCCAAATGAGGCAGTTCTCGACTAGGAAGGCAACATTAGGGCACCAAAGAGTAAGTTTATCTCTTATTTTAAGGCCAGAAAGATGATATCTAAGGGGTACATATGTCATTTAGTTAGAGTGAGGGATATGGAGGCAGAATCACCAACTCTTCAATCAGTTCCAATAGTTAAGGAATTTGTTGATGTGTTTCCTGAAGAACTTCCATGCTTACCTCCAGAATGAGAAGTAGATTTTGGTATTGACGTACTTCCAGGCACTCAACCTATTTCCATCCCTCCATATAGAATGGCCCCGGTAGAATTGCGTGAATTAAAAGAGCAATTAAAAGACTTATTGGAGAAGGGTTTTATAAGACCTAGTGTATCCCC
Source organism: Solanum medicagineum (assembly GCA_026153255.1). Classification (NCBI taxonomy): domain Eukaryota; kingdom Viridiplantae; phylum Streptophyta; class Magnoliopsida; order Solanales; family Solanaceae; genus Solanum; species Solanum medicagineum. The sequence goes on along the minus strand of JAPFFP010042115.1, from coordinate 521 downwards.
TTGGGGTGCACCAGTGTTATTCGTATGTACAAAGGATAGAACCTTGAGAATGTGTATCTACTATCGACAATTGAATAGGGTGACATTTAAGAATAAATAGCCCCTCCCCAGGATTGATGATTTATTTAAAATTGAGTTACAGGGTGCCAAATGCTTTTCAAAAATTGATTTAAGGTCAGGTTATCACCAAGTAAGGGTAAAGGAGAAAGATATACCTAAGACTGCCTTCAGAACACGCTATGGCCACTTTGAAGTTTTTGTTATGTCATTTGGGCTAACAAATGCACCAGCAGTTTTTATGGATCTGATGAATATGGTATTCAAGCCATTCTTAGATGTGTTTGTGATAGTGTTTATAGATGACGTTTTGGTATATTCAAGATCAGAAAAGGACCATGCAAATCACTTACGACAAGTGTAACAGAATCTTCGTGATAGACAATCGTATGCCAAATTTTCTAAATGTGAATTTTGGCTAAACTCAGTGGCATTCTTGGGTCATATTGTGTCTGATGAGGGAA